>JAZKJV010010087.1:0-165369 GCA_037367405.1 Ottelia alismoides
TATGAATTATATGTGTTAATTTCAACTTATTTATTCATGACTAACTTCTAAATTCTAATCGCATGCCCTGAAATTTCTTTATATCAGTATGTGCGATATAGACATATCTACTATACAAAACTTGTATCCATACCTCCATTTTAGAAAATAAGTGAATATATATTCCTTGTTTGTTGATTAAAACATCTTGAAAACCTTAACTTAAGAAAAACACATTTTATATGCATTTCCATGATCTTGGACGAATTAGACGACATGTCGCTAATGGTTGTTCTTAAGTCTATGACATGTGGTCGAAATCAACATTTATGGCCTTTGTTCGAGGTGTCAGAGGGAAGTGATGGGTTCTCCCCCATCAAGAACCATAGGCAGTGATAGTTTCCCCATATACCTATTTCTAGATCACAAGGAGGGAGCTCGACGCCCTATGTGATACTGCCCCTAATAGGCCTTTAGGCACATTGTCCCTTTTCTTATAGTTACAATCTCAATCATAGGGTTTAAAATATCGATATCCATAT
This sequence comes from Ottelia alismoides, assembly GCA_037367405.1. Lineage (NCBI taxonomy): Eukaryota > Viridiplantae > Streptophyta > Magnoliopsida > Alismatales > Hydrocharitaceae > Ottelia > Ottelia alismoides. The sequence continues at coordinate 522 of JAZKJV010010087.1, forward strand.
CATATCGCTTGTCTGGATATAGATATATCGAGGATATATCAGATTTATCATTGATATCGATTGAAATCTCAAAAATGACTTAGAAAAGTAGTTTTTCGCAAATTAAAATCAGCTTAGCTCTTATGATAATAAATTAAACACAATTATACTTTTTATAAATATGAATTAGGTGTATTTAGCACATTAATATTAGCATGTTATATTGCATATAATGTATAAACAAAAGCATGCTAATTCAGATTAGAGACAATAATTTCTACATAAAAAAGGTAATCAATACCAACTAGAACTTGAGTTGGATAGGTATATTAAACTATTGGTTATTTATTCGTGCCGGGTTTGTTTCCGAATATGTTAATATAGAGAGTGGCTAAAAAATCCTCACGAAATCAACTTTTAAAGCTTAAAGAATAAATATAGCATTCCAAGATTTTTTCGTGGGAAAACATGAAACAAAGTCAACGATTGATATTGATGATAGAGCATCGACAACAACATGATATCAACGATATAACTCTATAGAATGGGAAGTTTGCACTTACTACTAAAAATTTCATCAATATCAACAATACAAGATGGTGTATCATTGATATATCACTTGATATTGTTGGAGTATTCGTTGTATGTGTCATCTATGAGGGAGATGGGTAAATGGATCCTGGAGAGATCCATTTACCCCATCCGGAGTTTAGTACCACATCTACCACCTGTGGGTTGTGGAGACTCCGTAGGTGCTATATAGAGAGCCCCACACCCATGTTCTCCATTGAGAAAGTCAATAGACAAACCTGGCCCTTTGAGGCCTTCTCCCGTGGTTTCATCCCGCTCCTTAGGGAGTAGGGTTCCACATTAAATATCGTTGTTCTTACTGTTCTTTATCTTTTCCATGTTTCTCTTCCGCATGTTTATTTTCTAACATGGTATCTAAGCGGGTCGATTCTCGAGGATTTCATCATGAATCTTCGATTATAATTAGTGATCAGCTTGAGAATCGATTTATTAGTTATTCTTGAAGATCGTTCGAGAAGTTTTTTTTATCAAGTTCATTATCCCAGTTCTGGGGTTCCCATCTAGAACCCTAATCTATGTCTGTGTCCTGTCGCAGCTTCATCAACGCGACGGCGCTCGATTCATCGCAGGCGACGCTCTCTAGGGTGCTCTCCAGGCCACATCGTGTCAAGAATAGAGTTCACACCAGGGGAACCCTAGAGGTGGTGGTTCTTGCGACTTCCTCAACCTCCAGGCGTCGCCTCCTTGTGCACGCAATCGTGCTGCACCAGCTTCGGCTGCGCGGCATCCCTTCAGCGAGATCTTTTGCACCTCCAAGCGTGCAAGCTACGCACCTCCAGCACTGCGGCATCAGATATTGGTGCATCTTCAGTCTTCGATCTTGCATCTCCTGGCAGATCTAGACGGCACAGCAACATCAACATCGCCCAGGCGGAGCCCTTCTCCCAATACTGTGTATCTCCTGCTTAGTGCTCCAGGGCTCCACATGTCAACACCGCCCTTCAGGTCGCCTCGTCCAAGCGTGCACATCCCTGCGCACTCCAGCAGGGGACGATGAAGCACTACAAGCCCCACTCCTAGACATGCTCTATACGCGTAGGCAACACAAGAGAATCGACTCTCCTTTAGTGCCTCCTTGGCGAATCTCCAGGGTAGTGGTACCCAAACCTTCAAGCAGAGGTTCCCATCCAAAGGCGGCACCCAACCAGCCCTAGCACTAGTCGTGCAAACTTCATCCAAGACGGCGTGTGCCACCACCGCATCTCTCCAGGCGACCCAGACGTTCATCGCGCAGGCGATTTGGCGGCGCCCCAAAGCGGCGCAACCCCGATGCCCCCCCAGCTCCAGCGGCGGCGTGCAAAAACCTTATCGGGGGCGGGGGGCTACTTGGCAAGAGGGTTCCCACGATGGGAACCCTAAATAAGGCCCGAAATTTTAAAAAAATGGCATAATTATTTTTTTTAGCCCAAGTGGGGCTACAGCAAAAAAGGGGGCAAATGTCAAAAAAAGGGAGTTTGCAAGGGTTTTAAAAAAAAGAAGAATTTGTTTTGAAAAAAAAAATAAGAGAAGTCATACGTGATAAAAAAATGTGTTCTCGAAAAAAAAGACGTGTACAAATTAAAAAGCCGTACGTAATTTCAAAAAAATGATGATTTGGAAAGCCGTAAAAAAATGATGATGACACGGCTTAAAAATTTTTTTTAAAAGCCGAAGAGAAAATGTGGTACAGCTTATTGATATTATTTTCCCCATTTTATTGTCTTCTCCCAACATAGTCGATGTTGATATTCCGACTAGTATGGGAGAAAGGGGGAGTATATGTAGAGTCACATGTCTTGTTCCAGATTAAAAGACAGATTCAGATATTCTCCAGACCAGTCAGATTTCCAGACTCTGCAGTTCATAGATATTCAAACTCGACGTGAGATGTTTCCGAGTCTTCTTCAGTTTCAGACTCGCATATATATGTGGTCTTTTCAGATGAACACATGTATGCCATCTTTCGTAGTGATCCCCATCTTTTATTGTTTTGTCGGTCAGAGTTTTCATGAGAGCCATAGGGACTCCAGAGTAGAGGACCATTCCCTATGCCATGTGGGCAAGGGGTTTCATGTGGTTTCATAGGGACTCCAGAGTAGGGTATCATTCTCTGTGCCAGATGGGAGAGACCCAGTTCTCCGACGAGAAGACTTTTCAGACTCCATTCTCCAACGACCGTGGACTCCAACGAGGATTGCACTTCCACGGCCTTTTCAGTTCGGTCCTTTTCAGAGATGGAGCAGTTGTCCACATTATTGTGGCGGGTCAGATTTCTACGATGAGGAGACTCGTTTTCTAGTTGCAGTGACTCTGACAGGCGCAATTCAGAGCACATTCTCTCCAACGAAGAGATTCAGCAAACTCACACTCCAGCTCGTTCGTCCTTCTCACCTGCACGGCATGAGAAGCAACGTCCTTGACAGCAGCGATAGTTGTGCATGTTGAGTTAATATTGTTTTTGGTGACATGTAGCGTGAGTTGTGTTTCTTTCTATTTGTCCAAGTTGAGCATAGCATGCTCCAGCTTGAGGGGGAGTGTTGGAGTATTCGTTGTATGCGTCATCTATGAGTAAGATGGGTAAATAGATCATGGAGAGATCCATTTACCCCATCCAGAGTTTAGTACAACATCTACCACATGTGGGATGTGGAGACTCTGTGAGTGCTATATATAAAGCCTCACACCCCTGTAGTCCATTGAGAAAGTCAACAAACAAATCTGACCTTTTGAGGCCTTCTCTCGGGTTTCATCACGCTCCTTAGGGAGTAGGGTTCCACGTTAAATCTCGTTGTTCTTATTGTTCTTTATCTTTTCCATGTTTCACTTCCGCGTGTTTATTTTCTAACAGATATATCAATAAAAAGGATATCCAAAGTAATATCAATATCCATGACTTGTCGATATGAATATATAGCCGATATAATGAGAATATATCCAGAAATTTCAATCAATGCCAAATCATGAGGGTTTGTTTTCCCTTGAAATAAAGGGAAGCCACAAAAGCATTTAAATTCAAGAAGTGAAGTAGAAAATCGTTGAAAATAATGAAGCATGTACAAAGAAGAGAGGCAGAACAAACAACCTAAACAATCAAAGTTAAAATATGAGTCTGAAAAAATGTCAAACAAATATGATCGAAACTAAAAATGAAGTTTGGGAAAAAGAAATCAGTCAAAAAATAACAGAATAAAAAAGAAGAGATGGAGAGTTCTTTGTTTGTATCTCCTACATGGATATGACAAATATGGGGGAGTGTACGCAAGGTTTTAAATCTCAATTTTGATTTCATTTCGAGATGGCGAAAAAATGAAACAATTTTGAAATTTCGTCTAAATTTCGCCAATTTCGACCAAAATCGACCTAGATCAGTGAGGGAAGGGTACATATCGAGATTTCGAATTCGGTTTTGGTGGAGTGTCTAAACTGAAATTTCAGCGAAATTTCGTCGAAATTTCACTGAAATTAGAGACACTAAGTAGAAGTCAATACCTCCATTATTTGTATGAATGACAAATATATGATAATTTATTATAGAAGAGCTCTGACCCCTATAGGTCGGAACCCCCATAGACTATTCCACTACACTGGCGGTGCCCGTTAGCTCTCTTTTTTGACGCCAAAAACAGGGGGATACACTCATTGGTGTACGCCCCAAAATTTATTTATAAGAAGAAAAAACGGGAAAAGACGGGAAGAGAGAAAAGGAAGCAGAGACTAAGGTATACAATTACACATCCCACTCAGCTACCAATCTCGCGGAACTTTTGCTCAGAGAAGAGCGCATTTCTGCCAAGCTACATGGCCCATAAAATGGCAATGGGTCTAAAGAGCTCCCGTCGTGGTATGCTCCCGGTGCCAACCAGCGAGCTGCAAAAGGAGGCCAAGTTCGTCGTGCACAGCCAAACCAAGTTTGCCTCGTCCCAAATCGGAATCGTTCTCGGGCATTTGAAGAACAGGTGGTCAAGGGACTCAACCGCCTCATCGCACAAAAGGCATCTATCAAAGATGGAGCCCAGAAGCCTAGCACAACGGTCTCTCGTCATCAATCTCTGCCTTCTGAACAACCATAGGAAGAAGCCAACACGCTCAGGGAGGCCCAGCTTCTAAAAGAAGGAGCAATCTCGAACCACCTCCTCTGATCGTGACGGGGGAGGCCTGCAAATCGCCCCAAAAGCCAACCTAACCGAGAATGTGCCCATATGCCATCCCCAATGGTCCCTTCCCGCAGACGGTCTTCCCATCTCCTTGACAGAATCCAGCAACGAAAGAAAATCCTCGAGTCGTTGGTCCGAAAAGTTTGCAGAGAAGGTGGGGAACCAATTACCATCCGATCAACAAGACGCAACCAACGCATTCTAATCAATCGCAAGAGCATAGAGGCGAGGGAACCGCGTGCACAATGCCCCCCTCCCGTCCAATCATCAGTCCAGAAGGTGAAGGATTCACCATTGCCAAGCACCGGCTTAAACAGTGAAAGATTACGGATAAAGACCTCCATCATCCCCTTTCAGAACGGCGTAGGAGACCCCACACGAGCATCAGGACTCGACGGCGCACCACCAACATCGTAGATTTTGCGCAGAACGTTGCTGCAGAAATCCTCCCCACGACCCCACAGTATGCTCGTCCATTTAAGAAGCAGAGCCTCATTCATTTGATCCAGCCTACGGACCCCCAGGCCTCCCGCTTTTTTGGGAAGCGTGACTACATCCCACGCAACAAGGTGGATCCCCCCGATACCCCACCATGCCTGCCCCAAAGGAACCTACGCATTAGCTTCTCAAGGCGGCTACAGATCTCCTTCGGCAAGCGACAATGAGACAACAAGAAAACAGGGATGGAGGAGAGTACCTCTTTTAGGAGGACCAATCGCCCCCCTTTGGAGAGAATGGCCGACTTCCATCCCGCGAGTCTCGCTTCGAGCTTCTCAACAACCTGCAACCAGTCCCGCAACTTTGTTCAGCCCATCGTCAATGGCATCCCAAGGTAGTCGATCGGAAGGGGGTTGCACTCTGACCCTAAAGCATGGCCACAAGCTACAGCCTCTTCCTCAGAAAGGCTGAAGGGGACGACCTTTGATTTGTCGGCATTCTTGAAGAGACCAGACAGTTCACTGAAAAGATCCAGGGCCACGGACATTACGGAAGCCTCCTCAACGCCCCCCTCGATGAAGAAGATGGTATCGTCAGCGTATTGCAGTAGCGGGATCATCGAACCATCCCTCGAGTAACCAGCAGAGAAACCACAATCAACAACACGGCCCACAACATGCGCCAGGACATCCGTGGCAATGACAAACTGCAGCGGCGCAAGAGGGCATCCTTGTCGCACACCCCTACGTGGCTGGAAGAAGCCACCCTCCGGGCGGCCATTCACCATGACCGAGAAAGATGACGTCGTAAAAAAACGTTTCATCCACGAAATCCATAGATCCGAGAATCCTCTCCTCCTCAAAACCGACCAAAGGAACTTCCAATCCAAACTATCATAGGCTTTTGCAACATCCACCTTCCATAAAATACCTTTTATGTCCCCTCTCTTCCAGTCCGCAATGATTTCCGATGCAAGAATAAGGCAATCCAAAAAATTTGCCTACCCTTTATAAACAATGATTGGAGCGGGGATATAATAGTCCCAAGAACACGGCTGAGCCGCACGGCGAACACCTTCGCCACAATCAGATATAGGGCGTTAGAAAGAGAAATGGGGCGGAAATCCTCAATGCGCTCCGCCGCCGAGGATTTTGGAAGGAGAACGATCAGAGACTTGTTTATCCTCTCGAAACCAGCATTACCCTCACAAAACTCGGAGATGACGTCCATAACCTCGTTGCCCACGAGGTTCCAAAAATCTCTGTAGAAAGCAACCGGGAAGCCATCAGGGCCTGGAGCCCTATCTGCATTCAAGCTCCAAACCGCACTCTTCACCTCCTCCAAAGAGACACCATGCTTCAACTCCGCACACATAGAGGTGGGCAAAGAAATAGCCCCAAGCCTCGTCCACCGCCAAAGCCTGGGTATCATCCTCGCGGAGAATTCCCTAAAGTGATTGACAATCGCATTTCCCATTCGTCTGTCACCATCCACGTGCACACCATTCACCGTAATCGACCGCAGAGCATTTGACCGACGCCTCCCGCTGGCTATACGATGGAAAAAAGCTGTGTTTGTGTCCCCCTCCCTGAGCCAAGTATTTCTTGACCTTTGTCTCCATTCAGTGACACGCTTAAGGTCCTCGACCACGATTAGCTTTTGAGCAATCGAGCGAGTGGCCAGTTCATCCCCCGATAGCTCCTTAAGATCCTCCTGTGCATCTAGTCTACAAACCACCTCCTCAGCTTCCATCCTGGTAGCGCATCTGGCAGCCCTGGACTCCTTCTTGAAGGAGCTCAACCGCTTGCGTAAGGACCCAAGCCTCTGCACAAACTTAGACGCAACCGACCCAGACACCACCATGTTGGACCAGTGTGAGACCACCATTTCTCTAAAATTATCCTCCAACAACCAGTTCTTCTCATATCTAAAGAAACCCCTCTGCAGAAGGGGCTCACCGGAGTCCCAGAGAATGGGCATATGGTCAGACAATAGCTCTTGTGGAATAAACTGTGAAAATCTATCCACTCCAATACTACGGCATTGTTTGTTTGCCTTGGCGGATTAGGAAGACCCTCTCAAGAATCTCCCAGAACTTCTTACCTTGGGGCCCCTTTGTCTAGTTGAAAACCTGATGCTCCACACATGAATCATGAATTGGCTTTTGCGTTTGAAGGTGGACCAAGTATGACAAAGACCGATGAAAGAGGTTTGGTATTATAATAATAATGAGTCCAAATGTGAGATCTCATTCTCTTAGCCAATGTATGAGAAAGGCTCAGTTTGAGGCTCTCTTTGAAAAAGATCGATTGCAATGGCTTAATGATGGAAACTCATTGTTCAGGTCTTCATAAGGAGGTAGCACTCGTAGAGGCCTTTATTGGAGAGAACCACTTCAATATTAAACATACATAGCATGAAAGAGCCAAGAAACATCAATTGCAGATTTTCCATATCACAAGTGCGAGAGATGTTTTGATTTTGAATTTTATTGCATTATACAAGCTAAGCATTCCATCCTCCAACTGAGGGGGAGTGTTGTGAGAATTGTGTTTTGAACTAATGAATTGTTTAGTCTCACATGAATGAGTGGTGAGACTTGGTTGAATTGGCGGGACTATATATAGAATCCCACACCCCATGTTCACAAAGAGAAGATACAATAGAAATCTATCGTGGAACTTTCTCTTGTGGTTTCATCGTGCTTCTTGGGGAATATGATTCCACATAAATCATGTTTTATAATTATTCTTGACTAAACTTTATTTATTTTATATTTCCTTAAAGGGTAACTTCATGGGAAGGGAGAAAAGACTTATCCCAGCATCAGATACCATTTTAGGCCCTTCAAAACAGAAATCCATGAAAATCACAATTTACGTATTCATCGGTAAATGTACATGTCTTCAATGTTTGCTCTCATAATCCGTTGGGTGTTGTGCAACATGTTTATTGATATTTTCTATTAATCCCCAAGATCATTGACATTTTTAAACTTAAGAATAGGAAGTTTTTCTTTCAATCTTATTTCAGAACTTTGTGTTTGACATTGATTAAAGAATAAAAAGTAAAATAACATACACAAAAGGTTTCTAAATGCATTACATACAATGCAGAAATATGGAACAACCAATTACAAAAAGCATACCATACAATGAGTTGTGTGAATCTTTGATGGAATGTCCATGACGCCATCCCATTTTTAACAGTAGCTTTATACCTGAACAAGATGAAAAAGGAAATCTTATAGATATTTAAAATTCAAAATCGGGAGTTTTCACAAACATGACCTGTGAACAGTTTGTTTTATACATGTCCCATCAGAAGATTCGTATTTATGTAGATACCTTCACAAAATAGCTCTGTTAAATAGCAGCATTCACTAATTTGCATGACAATGTTGTTATCAAACCAGTCACGAGTTGTGTTACCATATTGAGTTGGCACACACCATTAACTAAAAGGTGTGTAGTGAATCTCAAACAACAATATTATAATAGAAGCACAAAGCCCCTGCACGCAACAACATGCGATGGCTATCACCTGGTGGTAATTATTACCCCGTGCACCTTCTTCCACGCTGGTTGCTGACTCCCTTTGCAGCATGGATTGACATGCAAAGTTTTATCTACCCGAGTATATTTATGCATCAAGCAGTTATTGTAACAAAAAGACAGAAGCATGTGCATGTGAATGAATGTACGGATGTACACATCATTATTTATATGAGTAAATGTGAAAGCTCCAGGGGCATATACATAAAAAATATTTAAAGAAGACTTAAAGAAACAAAATCACAGGACAAACCAATCGAATTGGCGGCAGGAAGAACTATTTCCTCAGGGATAGGCCCAGGTATGATTGACGGCCTGTAAAATCCATCAGCAATGATTAATAAGATGTCAGGTAACTGCAGATAACTATGTGATCTATTCAGAATCGGCAACTATTCAGGATGTGAACAGTATGCAATCCGATCAGAATCTATTTCTGGACCAATTAGAGCCATTTATGATGCAACTAGCACGGGAAAATTTCAGTTGGAGTTGGATTACTGAAGATGCAAATATCAAGCATAAGACAATATTAAAGAAAGATTCAGGATCTTAAATGATATAAATTACATTTCTCATTTGATCTACTTAAGGCTTTACCTCTATTTTAAATATTAGTTACCATGATTCTATACATGATTCTTCAAGTCTCGTCATACTTTTCGCTGTGATAATTACATCAAGTGTGAATAATGCTTAAAATAAAATATGATTAACTTAAAACAAATAGCTCAAATAAATGAAACCAACTACCAGAAAAGCAAACCGCATTACACAGAGATTTATACAAGTTCACCGTAAATAAGAGCTATAGCATGTTCCTAAGCTTAGCCTACTAGTAGAGCTTGCAAACACTCAATATATGAACGACTTCCGGTGTAATCCAAATCGTTTACGAAGCACACGGTTTACAACAATTTATCTTCTTCACAAGAAGAAAAGCTTTTACAGAGAATGATTCACTGAACAAATACTGATGAGACAGTGTACGGGTACAATATAAGAAAAATAGTTAGTTGGATGATTCAACGGATGTGTACTGGGTTCAAGGGTGTATCTGTGCAATAGTATGTTCATGAACTGGTGCAAACGTAGATGTGGTGATACAACAATAACATATTCTGTTGGACGGAGAGAAACCACGAATGTAACGGTGCATTAAGTTGTACAGGTGCTACAATATGCATAAACACTTGTAAAGTGGTTTTTTTACGCATGAACAGCTTTGTACAATGTAAAACTAATATATATTACTACAAACTAACTTGATTAACATTTAAATACACGACTTCTTTTAGTTTCCACATGCTATAAAAAATCCATAAACTCCATTTGTAGAACTTGATGTCCATGTATATCAGTTAGTATGACAGCGATATCGTATCCACTTGGCAATTTTGATTTCTGCAACGAACATTAGTAACATATAAAACAATTATCTCTTTTCAATGATATTTATATCAAAACAAATATGTTTCAACAAACTCCTTTTTGATAATGACTAACTTTAAGGTAAATAAGGCAAGTTTATCGGCCAATTGGCCTAGTTCCAAAAAACATCCGGGCTTTTTTTAAATTGTGCAGGCCAATTGACCTAGTTCGAGTTGGCATGTCGCGCAGCTGCTCAGATGAAAGTTTCTCTGGAGGATAGAAAACGTGTCATGGAATGGAGGCAGAGGTCGAGAAGTGTTTGGATGCGGGAGGGGGACGTGAATACATCTTTTTTCATCGTTTTGCTAGTGGGCGACGCAGGTCCAATGTGCTCCATCACGATTGGTGGGGTCCGCGTAGAGGGGAATAAAGAGATGGGAAGAGCTATTGCTGATCATTTCAAGAGCGTCTCTTCAAGAACTATTCCGAGAGTTAGGAGGTGGCTGGGCCTTGATACGACGCTTGTGCCGGACTCTGTCTGTGACGTGCTCACGCGTGATGTGACCCTGGAGGAGCTTAAGGATGCGGTGTGGGACCTGAATGCTGACGCTGCACCTGGGCCTGATGGCTTCCGGTTTCTTTTTACAAGGATTTTTGGGATCTCGTGGGCCAGGAGATGCTCGAGGTGGTCTCTGAGTTTTGTCGGGGAAACGCGGGGTTTGATAAAGTCAATCGTGCGCTTATCATCTTATTGCCCAAGTCATCGGCATCGGATTCCATTGATGACTTTCGCCCTATCGCGGTCTCTAATGCCATGTATCCTATTATTGCAAAGGTCCTCGCTTGCAAGATGAGCGACGTTCTTGGTTGTATTATCTCCCCGATGCAATCGGCGTTCATTCCTGGGAGGCAGATCTCGGATTGCCTCACTCTTGCCTCCGAGATCATAGCGGATTGGCGAAGGAGGGGCGAGTGCGATGTGCTTTGGAAGGTGGACTTTGCGAAGGCTTACGATAGCCTAGATTGGAGATTTCTTTGGTCTGTGCTTAGAAGAAAGGGTTTCCCGGAGAAGTGGATCACTTGGATGAGGCGGTGTGTTACCACGGCCTCCTTTTCGATCATGGTGAATGGTCGACCGGAGTGGGGGCTGGTTCAACCTCGGAGGGGGGCGCGCCAGGTGTTCCCCCTTGCGCCTATGTTATTTATCCTTGCGGCGGATGTCCTGTCTAATATTGTGATTCGAGTGGTCAATTGTGGCCTCTCTAAGGGGTACTCGAGGGGAGGTATTCGGGTTCCTATTCTGCAGTATGCCGACGATACCCTCTTCTTCATAAAGGGGGCCTGGAGGAGGCCAAGGGCATGGCCATGGCTTTGGAGATCTATGGCGAGATGTCCGGGATGTTAAAGAATTATAGCAAGTCCAGGATCGTCCCCTTCGGCCTCGCTGGGCTGGAGGCCGACGCGTGTGCACAAGCATTACGTTTGGGTTGCTCTTCCTTGCCGTTAGACTACTTGGAGATGCCTTTGACCTCGGGTAGGGCGAGGACGAGAGATTGTCTCAAAGTTGTGGAAAAGGTGGAGGCAAAGTTGGCAGGGTGGAAGTTCGATGTCCTGCCGAGAGGGGACCGGCTGGTCCTTTTAAAGGCGGTGCTTTCGTCCATTCCGATTTACTTTCTTTCGAATCGGCGTATTCCGAAAGGAATTAAAGCTCGGCTGGAGAAGCGGATGCGTGCCTTCTTATGGGGGAAGCAGAAGGGTGGGTCGAAGGGGGTCCACCTTGTTGGGTGGGAGGATATTATACACAAGAAGGATCAAGGAGGACTGGGGGTGAAGACGCTCGAACAAATGAACGAGACCATGTTGCTGAAATGGGCAAGCAGGATTTGGGGGCTGGGGGAGGAGCTTTGTTGTAAGGTGGTGCGCAAAATCTATGATGTGGGAGGGACGCCACCAACGCAGGTCGACCGTGTTGGCTCTCCCACCCCTTTCCGGAGGGGGGTCGTGGAGGTTTTCTTGAAAAATTTTGATCTCTTTAGGCTGGTCCTTGGGAGGGGAGATTCTTTCTCCTTCTGGTCGGACGACTGGACGGGGGGAGCGGCCCTCTTTTCGCGCTTCGCTCGCTGTTTGCTCTAGCTGAAGACAAGTTGATTTCGGTTGCAGCTTGCTGGTCAGATGGTAATTGGTGCTCGACTTTCTCCGCTAATTTCTCCGACCAGAGATTGGAAGACTTCATGGCCTTGCTCGATGCGATGAGGGAGGTGTGGCGCCCTTTAGAGGGGAGGGATCATTGGTGTTGGCGGGAGGGCCCGTCACGGTCAAGAAGGCTTTTGGGGCTATTAATAGGCCGCCGTTGTCTCAGTCGGAGAATCTGATCCAGGATTGTGCATTCTTGTGGGCTCTCAAGCTCCCTGAGAGAATTGGTTTCTTCCTATGGCTAGTCAGCAGACAGAGGCCGATGACGAGGGACCGATGTGCCAGACTTTTAGGTAGCATATCTGACAGGTGACTGCTGTGCAGTTTGGCGATGGAATCCGTGGAACACCTCTTCTTCAAGTGCCCCATGGTGACTTAAATATGGTAAGGGGCTGGTTTGGCCTGGTGCAGCACGGACGAGCTCCAGAAGTTCTGTAATTCGCTTATATCAAACAAAGATAGGCCGAGGAGGGAGTTACTGTATCCCTGGGCCATACTGCGGGCGGTTTGGCTGGGTAGGAATGACCTGCTTTTCTCGGGTCAGCGATTCTATAAGGAGAACGTCGGGATTCATGCCAAGCGTTTGGTGGAGGAATGGGTGTTGTAATCGCTCTCTAGTGCGAGCGTGTGTTTGTTGTTTCCCCATTCTTTTTATTTTCGTCTTTTGAATAAAACCGTGGGGCAAACACCAATGAGTGTATCCCCCTTGCTTCAGGATTTCAAAAACAAATTGTCCTAGTTCCACAAAAATAGAGAACTGACCATAAAAGGAACGATTGTAAGGGGGAGGCTAAAAAAGGAAAAGAAGAGGCCCATAAAAAAGAAAAAAAAAGAAAAGGAACCATAAAAAAATGTCATACAATAAAAAAATGTCGAAGTCCAAAAAAATATATAACCGACGAAGAATGGACTAAAAAAATGATGGTGATGTTATTTATTTATCCCTCTTTATTTATTCTCCTAACTTGGTCAAGCATGGTGATTTTCTAACAAGTATGGGAGAACGAGGGAGTACTGCGTAGAGGATTCCGTTCAGATTCAAATGCAGACTCTACCATTCATCTTGTTTCAAACTCTATGTTCGAGGCACTCTATTTTCAACTGGCCTAGTTTCTCAGTCTGTAGAGAGTGAACGCTGGCTCCATTCTTCAGTGATCGTGAACTCCTACACGAATATTCACGTGGCTTCCTCCAATGACCGTGAATTCTAGTATGGATATTCCTATGACTTTCTCTAGTGATCGTGAACTCTAATGCACGTATTGCCATGATTTCTTCAGTAATCGTTCTCTCCGATATGATATCCTTTCGAGGTCCCTATGAGAGTGAGCTACTTCTCAAATCAATGCACAGATATTCCTACAGCGTTCCTCGCTTGGCCCTTCAGAGAGATGGAGCATTTTTTCACATGTTGCGCAGACTTCTAGCATGTTGGGGGCCAGAGTTTTTCATGAAGGAGATCATTTTAGTACCATTGACTCTGACAGATACAGAGCATACGAGCCAACCGACCAGATTTCTCCAAGGATCATTGTTCGCACTCCAAGCTCTAGTTCCTCCTCTCCAACATGGCATGAGAAGCAACGTCCTCCGCAGGCACCCAACAGAGTGTGTTGAGTTGATATTGTATGTAGTGTCTTGTATTCAGTAAGTGCCTTCTTTCTATTCGTCCAAGTTGAGCATTACATCGTCCAGCTTGAGGGAGTGTGTTAGAGAGCTCGTGTATGTGGGTAGTTGGATTTTTTTGAACCAAAAAAGGGGGAAACATGCTATGATGTCCGCCCTTACAAAAGCCAAGACTCGAAAAGTGTCTTGGAATGAAAACTAACATTTTCACAATAGAAACGTTATGAGGAAAAGAGTACACTACTTCTAGCTAACCAAATAGCCCAAATAGTTGCCAGGGGTTTGAGAAGGTCCTCCCTAGGTTCGTGTTTCACCTCAATCAGTGAACTCCAGAATAAATCCAAACTCTAAATACTGACACATCTCTTACTATTGTCATTCCAAATAGGTGTTGTTCTTATGCAACGAAAGAAAAGATGCTTTATGGTCTTAATTTGCACGTCACACAGAGGGCATCTGTTGGATATATCCGCAAAGAAACTCGTGCACTAAGTAGCCACATAAAGAAGCCAAATCTCTCTAACAGTTTTAGCTCCCAAATAAACTTGTAATCTCGAATCATATCGTCTGTCCTTGATGGTGGTGGTCTATAATTTTGCTTTGTATGCCTTATTGACCAAAAAAGAGCTGCCCTTCCACACCCAGTGATCTCACCCATCACATGGCATGTCTAGTTGTCTTAGAGATTCAAGAAGCAGTAAGAAGTCTTCTAAATGTTGATTAGAAAAGTTCGTTAAGAAGGAAGGCATCCAATTAGCATCAATCCAACAATCTGCCACATGGGCGTCACGATTCGCAGCTAAAGTAAAGAGTCGTGGAAAATTGCAAGAGAGTGAACCATCCCCTATCCAATTACCCACCCAAAAAGCAAAAGAACTTCCATTCCCAAGGACAGGAAGAAAGGGTAAATGGATGTTTCCGTGATTCAATTACCATATGCACCCATATTAGTCCCACATCGTGTAGGAGCGGGAGTTGGTCATATCGATGGGGCTATATAAGAAGCTCATACCCCTTATATTCATTGAAAGAAACTTACTAGAAACATCAACCATGGAAGGCATTCTCCTGTGGTTTCATCCCGCTCATTACGGAGTAAGGTTCCACGTAAAATCGTGTGTGTTCTTCATTTTTATATTGCTATTTCTAATTATGCTTCCGCATGACGTTTTCTACCAATGCCGTATTTAAGCAATAAAATATCATTTGTTGATATGAAATTTGTTCATACTAACTAAGAGCAATTGCTTGCAATGATGGTTGTTGTATAGTTGTATAATATATGTCTCGAGATTAACAATATAATATGACATTGTCAAGGTTACAAAAGTTGATGGTCAATACTCGATCGAATCACTGAATATGGATTAATCGGCAGTCGACCGACTTAAGGAATTTAATTAGGCATTAGTCGGATCTTTTATTATTTTAAATATATAAACCAATTTATATACATTCATATATGTTTACATACATTTATACTTTTTCTATACTATCATAATGAAATAAAAGAAACAATTGAATTCCAACCAAACATTAAGCATATCTGCTTAAGTTTGCAAAGCAGAAAAGAAATAAAACACAATTATGTTGCAAAAATGCTTGATTAATCGACCTAGTCAGTCGGCTAATCGAGCAGACTAGTCGGTTGGCCGAGACTAGAGGCCACTTGTACTAGTTGGGTTAAACGGATTAGTCGATCTTTTTGCAAGCTTGGACACTATAATATATTTTATGTGTCTTTTGACTCATATATATAAGAGGAAACATTACTAACATATATGATCACTACCTGATATATAGGTTTGATTCAGTATATTAGGTTTGTTGTTAGACATGTGACTAACAAAGTAATTGTGATTGCAACTTATATATTTGTGATGTGCATATAGTGTATATCTTTTATATGTTTGTAAAAGTATAACTTTACATAGTTTATTTGTTTATTTTTCAAAAACATAAACCAAGGTGGTGTCTCGATAACATCTCACCGACTTGGGTGAGTGAGACCATGGCTTAAAGGTAATTTTCATGGGTAGAAAACGCATCGAAATGTACATCTTAGCACCCTATTAAAACCATGGTCATTATAACCTCGGCTATAAATGGGGAAGAGGTAAGCATGAACAACATGCTTTTGGAAACTATATTCTTCTTTAATGTCAGGAAGAGCAGTGTCTGAATACTCCAACAAAATGCCACCTTTTTCATCCATGTTAGCATAAAATGTCATCGTTACCTCACAATAATAGCAAATACGATAAAAGAATCGCTTAGAATGATGTAGGAATGATGATGAGTGTGAAAATATGGTTGTCTAATACTTTTGAGATGAAAGATCTCTATGATGCCTCTTATTCCATCAATCTAAAAGTCTTCAGAATCAGAGAAAAGAGATTATTTGGACTATTATAATATGGATGCTTCAAGAAGATCTTGGAAATTTTCCATATACAAAATTCCAATAAAAGATTCCTTCTCTCAAGACATAGTATTAACATGTCTAAACGGATGACACATCAAAGTGTTGAGGATAAAAAGACTACGGCTAGATGCCCTTACGCATTAGTTATAGGAAGCATGATGTCTGCCATGATATGTACAGGACCAATGATCTGCCATGTAGTAGGAGTTACCAATCTTGTTATATAGTGAAACACTAGACTCTTCCAAAGAATGACTTAAGACTATATCTAATGTTGCAGAAGCTGGTATTCAGTATTCAGTTGGAGGGGTCATTGAATAAAGAATATTCGATGTTAGCGGAAAATAATGAATTGCAATCTCATGAGGCCCTAGGGTTCTCTTATATAGAGGAGAGACATGTTGGGTAAATTACATAATGAAGACGGAAAGAATAGAAAATACATAAAAGAGATAAAAGATAGAAAATATCTCAACATTCCCTCACGCTGGAGCATAGATACCAATCATGCTCAGCTTGGAACAGCATCTCTTGTAAGACCCTCTGGCTAGGGCCTTGGTAAGTACATCTGTTGTCTGATCTCCTGAGCTAACATGAGTAGTGGAGATAAAGTCCTTTTGCATCATGTCTCAAGTGTACTGACATTCTACATCGATATGTTTGGCCCTCTCATGGAAGGCTGGGTTGCTGGCGGTGAAGAGAGCAGTCTAGTTGTCACATTAGAGGTTCATGGGAAAGGCACCTCAACAATTAGGTCAGTAAGAACAGATCTGACCCACATCATTTCTATGCTAATCTATGTCACGGCCTAGTATTATAATTCTGTTGGATCTGCCAACCAATGTTTGCTTCTTTCTCTTCCATGACACCAAGGAACTCCATGTGAATACTGCAAAGACAAATGTAGATCTCATGTCTTTGGGACACCCTGCATAACCTGCATATGCACAAATTGTAATGGCAAGGGATGTACCTCTGTTGAATATAAGATCAGTGCCATGTGAGGCCTTCGGATACCTCAGAATCATATGGACAGCATCCATATGTGCCTATATAGGATATTCTGTGATCTGACTCACTTTGCTCACTGTAAAAGATATATATGGCATGGTAACGGTCACATAAAGAAGCTTCCCAACAAGCTCCATATACCTCCTCTTGTCGAGCTCCTCTGTGTCATCATCATAGAGTTTCATGCTCGAGTCCATAGGAGTAGTGGCAGGCCTGCAATCTGTCATGTCTGACTCAGAGAGAAGATCTGTAATGTACTTCCTCAGGGTCATCAACTCGTTGGTTCGTGGCGAACTCCAGACCAAGGAAGTAGCGTAGGCTACCAAGATCCTTGGTCACAAACGGCGGACCTAGGAAATCCTTAGCAACCCGGATGCTCTGCTCATCATCCCCTGTAAAAAAGAATATCATCAGCATACACAAGTATGGCAATTGTACCTTTTCTGAGACCTCTGAACAAACACTGAATGATCGGTGGTCGATCTCACAAACTCATGTTACACTATCAAGTCTGAGATCTTATGGAACCATGCTCTTGGACTTTTCTTAAGGCCATAGATCATCTTGTGAAACCTGCAAACCTTCTCATACTCCCCCTCAGAAGCGAACCTAGGTGGTTATTGCATGTAAACCTCCTCCAGTAGGTCACCATAGAGAAAAACATTCTTCACATCAAGCTGATAGGAGGGTCAATCCTGTGTCATTGCAACAGATAGAAGTATACGCAGAGCAAGAATATAAATTTCGCGAAATTTTGGCGAAACTTCGCCGAAATTTTGATTTCGAGAGGTCATGGGTATCGAAACTCCTATATATGTCGATTTTCCGGATTTCGACCGAAATTTCGATGATATTTCGATATATCGACCATTTCAGTTGAAATCATGGATTTTAGTACAAAATTTTCTGGATTTCGATCGAAATTTCGGTGATATTTTGACATATCGACCCGTTTCGGTTAAATATCATGGATACAGGGTATGGTGCGACATGAGGGTACATACATCGATTATTCAACTTGGAGAGCTTCCTCCCCTTCGGGTTTAAGCAATGGCTCTATAGCTTCTATATATTCTATATAGCTTGTTACTTTCATTCATTTTTCACTTGTCTTCATAAATAGATGCATCTTTATTGTAAGTATGTAATTAATTCTGTAATTCATTCGAATTTTATCTGTGACGGTTATTTCTATGAACAAAACATTGTTTAATTAATCATTGTCTGCATTTTAGAATAAAAAATGCTCGTCATTTTTATGAACAAAGGACGTCTTCTAAGTGTTGTTAACTTAGTTATTTTAATTTCCATTTCCAGTATCTATCAGTCACCTCAACAATATGTCTGATATGACCGATATGATGTGATATAAGGCGCACGGATGAGAGATGTGTGTGATATAAGTGTGCATTTGTAAGCTATTGTTTTAAAGATCATGGATTGGATGATATTAATTTCTAGTATGTATCAATCAAGAATCAACACTAACATCGATTTGGTTGATATGACCGATATGTGCGATATAAGGGCATATATAAGCAATATGTGTCATATAAGGGTGTATTTGTAAGCTATTTATTGTTGTAATAACTCATAAGATTGCAAAAAAAATGATCGAAAAATGGCTTTTTTGAGTCATTTTAAACATTTCCACCGAAACGGTCGAACATTCCCGAAATTTCACAGAAATTTCAATTTTAGAGGGGACCAAAATGAAATCGAAATCGAGGTATCGAACCTTGACGCAGAGTAGAATTCTTGGCCACTTGAGAGAATGTATATGTTTAAGTGAAGCCACATGCCACAAGTCTTTCTTTGTAGCGATCTACAGTGCCATCTCCTCGGTGCTTTCACCGTGGACACCCACCTGCACTAGGGTTGGGCATTGGGCTGGGCTTGCCCGACCCAGCCTAAAACCCGACCCGGATAACCCGACCCAAACCCGAACCCAAAATTTAGTGGGCGGGCCGTGGGCCTCTCAATGAGCCCGAATTGATTATCGGGCCGGGTTTGGGCCTAAAAACGCCCAAACCTGCAAGCCCGATAGCCTGACCTATATGATATAATTATATTAAATACATTCATGTTTGCTTCAAATACCATGTTCTAACTTTCAATCCTTATTTCGAGCTTAGAATAAATACTTAGACCCATTAATAATCATATCCTTTAGCATGGACTAAGGACATTATTACATTAATATGCAAGATTATTACATTAATATGCAAGCATGGTTCTGCGTCCTTCAGTGTTAGAGCATGTACAACTATAAGTAACACATCTGTATTGGGTCATAGTACCCACATCTACAATAGAATATATAATGGTGAATTGAATTATGGTTTAAGTCATCATATTCTTTTACTACATTTCTATTTTCAACTTACAACTAATGACGGAATCACAAATTAGTTGGTGTACTTAAAGTATTAAATATGCACATATGTATAAAAAACAACCAGATATATGCAAGAAGAAGTGAACACATGATTTGGTGTACATAGGTGTTAAATTGGGCCAGCCCGACCCAAACCCGACCCATTTTGTTTGGGTCGGGTTTGGGCTTGGGCCTGGAATTTGAAAATAAAATGGGCCTAGACCCGACCCATTAGCTCATATACTTAAATGGGCTTGAGCTGGGCCAACTCAAACCCGACCCGGCCCGATGCCCAACTTTAACTTGCACCCGACAATGGATATGTCAATTGGAGCTTAAACAAGGCTCCATGTGTCACGCGACTGTAGCGCGGTCATCTCCTCCATGGCAAGACGCCATTGACTATCCTGAATGGCCTTCTGATACATTCGTTGTATCTCCACGGCTGACAGTGCATGATAAATCTCCTGAAATACTCTAAAAGTCTGCTCAAAGAAACTCGGGTTGTAAGAGGATATGAAACACAAGTATGTCTCTACTTTCGCGTAGTAATAGGCACATCGAGATCATCTGACGTCTCCTGAATCTGTAAGTTTTCCTCTTAAGAGGATACATGCTCATCATGTAGGGAATCATGCTGCATAGATAACTCAGTAGTGCCATCAGTAGAAAAATGTGCATATTACATACCTGATGCGTGTTGGATGACAGGGAAGACCTATGAGCGGGGGGGGGGGGGGGGGGGGAATAGAGTGAGAGATGCGAGTAAACACACATAGTAAAAACTAAGTAAAGGCGGGTGGTGGTCCAGGGGCAGCTACAGGAGCAGATGTAGGTACTTGAGATGGTGGTGAAAGTGGTGGAGAGGGAGGTGATGGAGGTGGTAGAGCTGTAGGAGGTTGAGGCATGAAGATCTCCTCATCAGAGTCAAATGGGGCCAGTTTGTCACCTGTAAGAGAGAAATACATAACATATTCAGAGAATGTAACACCAGCATTGACAAAGTATTTCCGCCAAAGCAGATCAAAGCAATGGTACCTTTTCTAAGTACAGGAGTAGCCAACAAAGACACACTTGACAACTCTGGTGGAGAGCTTGTCACGACCAGGCAAAAGAATGTGAACAAAGGCCACAGATCCAAACACACAATGTGCAAGAGAGAACATATCTTTCTCCAGAAATGCAATCGAGAAATGAACCTTTTCTCCTAAAACAGAGGATAGCATACGGTTCACTAAGTAGTAGGCAGTGAGAACCGCATCACCCCAATAAGAGTAAGGATCACGACTTTGAAACAGAAGGGTTTTGTTAACATCGAGCAAATAACGATGTTTGCACTCGGCAACACCGTTCTGTTGAGATGTATAAGCACACGAGGTCTGGTATACAATGTCATATGATGTGAGAAACTGTGATAGCTGTAAAGTACAAAACTCTAAGGCATTATCAGAACACAAATACTTGACAGTAGCAAAAAAATATTTTTTATCTCATTAATAAATGATTTAATGACAAACTCAGCCTTATACTTATTATTTAACAAGAAAATCCGAAAAAGTCTAGAATAGTCATCAACAGCAACCAAATAAAAACAGCATCATTGGTGATTAGGGATACGGCTCGGACCACAGATATCTAAGTGAAGGAGCTCAAACAAATAAGAATTGCTCCGACTTTGATGAGATGGAAACGAAGAACAGTGATGCTTCCCAAGCTAGCAAGCCTCGTACTCGAAGGAAGATCGTGTGGATATCTGTGGGAGGAGATGACACAGCTTTTGCATAGGAAGGTGACCAAAACAGAGATGCCACAAGTACGGTGGGACTGATCCAGTAGGAATAGTAGAGGTACTAACATGAGGAGGCTGGACCAGTTTGTAGAGCATCTGCTACTCACAGCCACATCCAATCCAATCACCATGCCCGTGAGTATGTCCAGAAACACAAGAGAAGAGAGGTTAAAAATGGCACGATAATGCAGATCATTTATAACCTGACTAATAGAAAGCAAGTTCATCTAAAAATCATGAGTATATAAAACATTCTACAGGCGCATGGATGGTGTTAAATGCACCTCCCTCTGTCCTGTGATGGGTAAGTGAACCCCATTTGCAATGACGACCCGTCTACCATGGGGTATAGACCTGTAAGACATGAACTGGGTTTTGTCTCCACAAAGATGGTGAGAAGCACCAGAGTCCATGATCTACTCTGTGATATCTGCACTACTACAACTAGTAAAAGCGTATGCGATACCTGAGGAGCTTGAAAAAACCCTAGCTGCAGCTGCAATATCTGTGGATCATGCAGGGGTGGTGTTGGCCACTGAAGTCCAGATTTCTCGTATATAAGAGACTGTCATTAAGGCATGGATCTACCTGAGGAGTTGAAGTGTCTGAAGGCTCAAGCTGCTCTGCCACTCAAGCATATGTGAGGTATCCATGCATCTGATAACATGTATCCTCAGAGTGTCATGTACGACAACAGTAGGTTCAGTGACCACATAGACATCCACCACCTTTGCCACAGAGACTATGTCCTCTGAATTGAGTAGAACCTCCTTTGTCATGAGAAGCAACCATCGTTGAGGAAGGTTGTGTGATGGCAGGAGGGGGAATAAGAAACCTACTGAGATGACTGTAACCCTCATCCATGGGAGGTACGATCGTCCCAGTAAGGAGTTGTGCTTGTGTTGCCTCATACTCTAGGTCAAACGCAGCCAAGAAAACTCCAACCATCGTGGAGCTCATGTATATCACATGCTACTTTGTGGAGGTCGTAATCGGCATGGAGCTGAGAAGCTGCTCGAAAATGCCATAAAGCGAGGAATATAACGTGTGCAGTGGACAGCCATTCTGCCTTTCCCTACATATGGCAAACTTAAGCTGAAGAATCTTGGACTTGTTCTTCATTTGGGCATAAGTGGATGACAGAATATCCTACATCGCCTTGGCAGTAGACTAGTTCACAATATCATTTGTTATCTTGGTGGTGAGGGTCCAAGAGATCCAAATACATGCATACGCGTCATCTTGCTTCCACGAAGCATTGTCTCCACTCTTGTCCATCGGCTCTGGCTTTATCAGAATGTGCTCCTTGTTGTTGCACTGCATAAGGGTCAGAAATTGCATAGACCCTAACTCATAGCCGGTCCCTCCCATCTACAAGATGGGAGCCGGGCTTTTGAAGGCATCGGAACAAGAGAAGGCATCACCCTTGTTTTCTGGCATGATGAAAGAAGGCCAAAAAAATGAAACTCAACTGGGGAAGTAGAACGAATCGAACAAGTCTACATGATTATATGAAGGATTGGTTGTATATGTAGACTCATACAACCATCCTTGTTACTTCTCAAGCCATGCTAGGGTCGAAAACAAGATTTATATGTCTGAAATCTCATTTTCAGTCAAAATCGGATCGTTTCAGAGTGCAGTTTGGCGACGGAGAGGAGAGAAAACTACCATGGGGGTTGTCAGCGGCATACGGAGTCACGCGAGGCGCTACAGAACGCAACAGCAGGCCGGCGGCACTGCGTTGGGCCCTTCGTAGTTGCACGGAGGCACGTTGGGTTGCCCGTGGTGTTGTCGGGTTGCTCGCGATGCCGTTAATTGCCTCCGAAGGGGAGGCGGCGATGCGTGGTACGCAGTGTTCAGAAAAACGGCCGAGTAAGTCGCATACTCATACTCGGGGGCCTTGCCGCTCCGACTATGATGAAACGGCCATGTATGCGGGTTTACCCGCATACTCGGCCGAGTATACCCCCTATGCGGCCGCATACTCGGACGCTTTTCTGATAGAACTTTTTTTATTTAATCTAAAACTAAATAGCATCACCCACATAATAGCATAAAATCGCATACTCCCCGCATAAAACCGCATACTCCCCACATAAAACCGCATACTCTTCCGCATAAAACCGCATAAAATTGCATACTCCCCGCATACTCTCCCGCATACCGCATACTCTCTATGCAGTGACCTCTTTGACAGAATACCGCATAGCGCCTTCCTGAACATTGATGGTACGGTTGCGAGGAGGTGCAGTGACGGCGCGTGACGCGGAGGAGGTTGCGAGTAGGTCTAAGGCACGGTGTGTTACGAGAACTCGGGTCTAGGTTCGTCGCTCTTATACCATGTTGAGGGAAAATAATGAATTGCATTCTCATGAGGCCTTAGGTTTATCTTATATAGAGGAGAGACATGTTAGGTAAATTATACATAATGAAGACGGAAAGAATAGAAAACATATAAAAGAGATAAAAGATAGAAAATATCTTAGCATTCAGTATTCGAGAGAAATATTCCGAATTATTTGTTATGTATATTTTAACTTATTTTAAATGTAAAACTATGTCTAAAATAGTATAATATAATATATTTACATATATAGTCATCAATTAATAAGAATCCGAAATAACAATACCCATTAATAAGTTACATATACGAAGTTTTAACATTTGTGATGACACCAAGATAAATGAGAACCTTTAAAAAATAAAAATATATAGTCTGTTGCAATAGCCGATCGAATATTTCGTTGGATATCCGAATATTCGAGCCAAAATTCAGGAACATTCGGGTAGACCAAATATTGATGGAATATTAATATTCTATTTGATAAACAAGAAAAAGATAACTAGGTCGGTCTGGAGCGGGTTCAATGCACCACCAATGGGTCGAAGTTAGGACAAGAAACGTTCGGCGGCGGTTGGGTGGGCGCGGTAGGGTGCTCGTTGCGACGGAGCCCGAGGGAGGCTCGCGGGATGGTGCGGCAACGGGTAAAACTTTGCGACCCAACCCCTTCGGGGTGGGGTGTTTCTGATGCGTAGGTTTGGATCACTGGGCCCGGAGTTGTCGGGAGTCGGTGAGGTGTTTTCACTGTCGTCATTTTACTCACACGAGTAGAAACTGCCCTTCCAAAGACGAGGAGGGAACGATGCTGATCGGGGAAGGCGGAGGCGCTCAGGCTCTTTCCCTTGGCTCCTCCGACGTGGGGTGGGTCTACGGGGCTGCCTTCAAGGGAGATCTCACACTGGTTACGCGTTGAAGGGTGCTGGCCAGGGGCCTATCGCCTGTCGAAGCTGCGGGGATGTTGCGGGTCTCAAAGGCGGGCTCAACTTGTTTGCGGTGGCGCACAGCCAGGGCTCGGGATGGTTTTCTGCAGCCTGAGCCGGTGTCGCGGGTGCGAGTACGTGGCATTCCCGTCATCGATAGATCTTTGTCAGCGTGCAAGAAGCTGCTGCAAGGAATTGTTTTGGTCTTACGGGTGGAGAACGACGGAACAAAACCGGGTGATAACCTAGATGTCATCCTTCAGGTCGATGCTATGGCCCCGGGGGCTTTGGGGTAGTGGAAGGTGCTGGTGGCAGGGGTCGCGATCTTCTTGGAGATCCATGACGTGGGGCCGATGAGCGTTGGGGGCGGGGAGGGGTCCGTCATCGGTGACCAATCGGTAAGGCTGCGGGAGCTGGTGAAGCTCGACGGAGGGGCGACTTTCGCGGCGCCCGAGGGGGCGCGTTGTTCGATGGCGGCTCCTCGTATCCTGTAGAAGATCGCCTTCGGCATTGTGCATGCGGACCTGGTCCCTAGGCTGTCGGGTGCTCTTCCCTGTAACGGCATTGTGGATCATCGTGCTCCGACCCGTTTAGTTTTATCTGTGTCTTCTCTGGATTCAGATTTTCGCGCCCGATGGGGCAGGAGGCACCAAACTCGAATAAGCAGGACCCGAATAGAGAGTCGTGCGGCGCTCTCCCCGATCCGGATCCGCGACCTGCGAATCGCTTTTTGGATCCGATGGAGATCCTCATCGGTTCGGTGGGGCGGGTCGACTCGCTGCCTTCTTGCTCGGTGGGAATGCGATCCCGGTCGTGGAGATGCAGGCTGGGGACGCTCCGGGGAGTGCTTTGGTGACGCGGCACGAGGTCGGAAGCCGTCAGGTGGTGGAGCTTGCGACGTTTGGGCGATCGCCCAGTCGTGTGGCTTCTGACTTTCGTTAGGGTTGTGGCTCACGACGATGCCACGGTGGCTCCGAGTCTGGCGGAAGCGGATACGAAGGTTGCTGCGGGTGATTTGGTTGCGATGACGATGGCATCACCTCAGCGTGGGATGGAGGAAGGTGGATCGCAGGAAGGGGGTGTGGTATCACCCTCTGTTGGGTCGCCTAAGACGCAGGTGCTGGGGGTCAGGGTGGAGCGACGAGGAGAGGCCCACAGATTCGGAAGATCGTATCAGCGGAGACGACTAGGGAAGGCGGAGAGAAGAAACCGAAGAGCTGCCCTCATGGGATCTCCTCAGAACTCGCCGAGAAGGTTACTATCAACTGCCCAGGAGGTCACATATTTGCACAACTAGTTTGGACCTCTCGACAGAAGCGTCGTAGAAAGGCTTAGGGTAATTCCCCATATGAGGCCTATGTTGGGTTCCCATGAATGAAGATCATGTCTTGGAACGTCAGGGGGTTAGGCCGCCACGAGAAACGGATGGCGATCAAGAATTTGTTGATGGAGGCAGGAGTTGATATCTTCATGCTGCAAAAGACGAAGATGTCGGGATGTGAGGGCATGATGCAGCATGATACCACCTTTTAGTCAACATTTTTATTTTAAATTTTATTTATTTATGTAAAAGGCTCATTATACAAGGCCTTGTCATCTTTTCTTTTCTGCATGCTTTCTTTTTCTATTTTCAGAAAGTTTGTTGCTATTTGGGGGGGATTTAGCCTCTATAAAGGCACCCCAATAGCTAGGGTTGGAGGAAGTTTTGAATGAATAAAATTTTCCCTCACTTATTCTTTCCCTCTCTCTCTCTCCTCTCGATTCCGCCCTCCCCTCTTCTCTCTTTTCCCCCGCGTTTTTCTCCCGTGCCCTAACCTTCCCCGCCGCCCCTCTCTTCCGCCGCCTCCTTTCCCCCATCCCGTGCTCCTCTCAACCTCCCCAGCACTCGCAACCTTCCCCTGCGCCTACCCGCTCGCCCCTGCTTCCCCTCCCTTCCCCGCTATCGCCTCGATTGCGCCCCACACAGCCCGCGCCCTCTCCCACGCGCAGGCCCGTCTTCCCTCGTCGCCGCCATCCCCGCTTCGCCTCCCCCCTCGCCACCGCACCCGCTTACCTCTCTCTCGCCCCTCCCTTTCCCGCGGCTCCTGCGATCACCAACCACCTCGGCTGCTGCCGCCCCGCCCAGCTGAAGGATATGGTTAAATACTGAAGCGCATCACGGAAGTGTGAGCATCATATCGAATACGACAAAGAACGACTAGTCGTACTAGTTGTTCTATGCAGCGGAATTTAAAAAAAACTTTCATGCGACGAAACCACGTGATCCAAGAACACTTCTCGGATCGTTTCGTCTAAATCACAAATAAGTAATAGGATTACCTCTGAAGCGTGGTTGTGGTCGAGTCTCTAAACGAAGAGACCTCCTGTCTCAAGTCCGATCCGACGGAGGAGACGCTTGCGAGCGCGGGGATGAACCGCGTGCTTCTCGCAATCCATGTTGATGATCCAAGCGACGGATCTCCTGATCTCGACACACGAGATCCTACGTCTTCTTCACGACCAAGGCACGCCGAAATAGACGGAGATCCACGAGCAAACGATCGGGCAGCATAACGACGACGCTGCGGCGATGGAGAACCTCTCTAGGGCATCCATGGTGGACGGCCATGAGAGGGAGAGAGAGAGAGAGAGAGGGCTGACGTGTAGAGAGAAAAGAGAGAGAGATATGCTTCTCAAGCATTGTATAAAGAAGAGCAATGGGATGCCTCTCCTTCTATAACATTTTGGGATCCATGGATCTCAATCCATGGGACAACACAAATCCAATGGTCCTCATTGATTGTGTTTCTTTTAATGGCTAAGATTTGTGTTGGTAAAAACCAACAACAATTAATTTAATAAAAATCAAATATATATTAAATATAATTTGATTTATATCAACTCGATCTCCATTGAAGAAATAGGAAAGGAGGCAAGCCTCCTTCCATGAAGGGAGTGGACAGCCACCATATTCCATGTAGGAAATGTGGCCGTCCACCCTCCATACAAGGAAGGTGGCTTCTTCTCCTTTTATTCTATGAGATAGATTATCCCATTAATTTCTTCAATATTTGCAACAAATTTTGTTGCAAATTATTTCACAAAAATAAATCCAATTTATTTTGTTAACATTGCAATCATGCCATTGAAAAATTGTGAATCACAATCACAACCCAAAATAAAATGTAAATTACATTTTCAATTTAATGTCCAATGTGAATCCAATTCACATTAACATTTAATTAACAAATGTATATTACAAACATCTCTCTCTTATATATTATAAATCACATTTATAATATATTTGATTAATATGGATATTGCTATCCACATTATTCATATCCATGATAATTAAATCACATTTAATCATCTTGGATCTCTATTCTCTTGTGTCCAAATAATATGAATCACATTCACATTATTTATGTCTTTGACAATTAAATCACATTTAATTATCTAAGACAACTCTCTTGATAATATGAATCGAATTCATATTAATCACGATAATTAAATCACATTTAATTATCCATTTTCTCAGTGCTCGTATATATATATATATATATCAACAATAGAATTATCCTGAACCCATTCAAGGATAATGCGCTTTCTCCGCGAATACTTGGAGATAAAGATAGGGCGATTGTATTGTTCCACGTATAGTGACTTGGATATTGAGATCATATCTCAAATCCAGATCGCGGGCCTCCCATAGATGCTTGATTAAATCAAGACCGCAAATCTAATCGTATCATTGCATCTGAATCACATTAAGATCAATGTCCAACATTTGGACTAAGATCAGATTACCTCTCTACTGAAAGGAGTCACTAAAATCCAGACCCGTTTCATCACTCCCTAGGAATGGAAGCGTCATGGTTATACAATCGTTTATGATCACATCACCCTCAGGTATTCCCAATACCTGTACATCCTGTATACTGGAAGACTCAGAATAAACCCGAAGTATTAGATCAACTTTACACTGTCTTCTTCATTGTTTTATCAGTAAGTTTCTCATTCGATCATTGAGAGTTGGTATCGATCATATACTTTCCAAAAGCATATATCATACCTAGGTCTTGATCGTATATTTTCCAAAAGCATATATCAAACCTACAAATTCAGTCAAGCTTCCAAAGCGAGACGACCGTGCGAACGGAATTTGATTCTTCCCAATATCTCATGAGTGAGCTCATGTCTTCCGGTTCAGTAACTGAACCTGTATGACCCCTTTGAGAGATCGTATTACTCATATGTCCTTATATGCACACCAGCGCGCCGGTGTATAGACCTTGGTTAGGTCATCAACCCATTGGTCTGCAAAATGTACATACTCAGACATATAGTAACACATCTGTCTCCGCTCAGAGGATGCGTGCCTGTATCGTGACAGCATACGATATAGGACTTTGGTTATCTCGATCTCGTTAAGTCAACTCTTTGACCTAACTAATCTGACACCTCTGAATCTCTATTCCTATGCAGAGGACATGCATCAAGAGATCGGTCAGATATCAGCCTAAATGAGAAAGGATTGCCATCTCCTACTCAGCCTAGATCATCTCTTAACAATCATTTGACGGTGCTTGATGAGTCCTCAAACTAACTCTTTAGATATTCATCCAAGCACCAGCCTCTATGATTCAATAGTTGAATCAATAGTTGTATGATCATCAAGATGGCCATGGTACATAACCCTAATTATACTAAGGGACCTATTATGCAAATTATTCATTCTTCATTTCAGATCAGGGAATGATATGTGCAATAACATTTATTGCAAAATGGCTCGCCGTGGGTTCGCATTTCCAACACCAGCCGCCCAGCCATCGCCCCCTACACCGACTCCTCATCGCCCAGCCCGTGCCGCCCTGTAGCCAAACCGGCCCATCAAGCTTTCCTACCTGGTTCCAGTGTTGCTGACAGCCCCCGCCAGTTCCGTTCGCCCTAGCTGCTGCGAAGCCGTCATCGCCGTGCCCTCGGATTATTGCCCGCACCCCGCAGGCCAACTGTGGCCAACCTCCGTAACGATCAGGTCTGAAGCGACACGAAAGCCCTTGCCGGTTGTGGTAAGAGCGCCATTTCCACCATTTATTCAACCGCATATTATTAGTTTTGTGGATTGATATATTGTTGTTTGCTTGGTGAACTATTGAGATTCTAAACTGCAACATCGTTCTTTATTTTCATTAGTCATTAACTATTTGATTTGCCCTGAAATTGTGGAGAAAACGGTGCTAGAACTCGAGTATTTTGTTGCCTATTGTTGCTGATTTTTACATATCGCACGTCATCTTATTTGTTTTCGTCATTTAGTCCATTAGTTTCAAGTTTTAGGATTGCCATTAAGTCACCACTTAATTAGGTTGCATCAATTTGGTATCAGAGCCCAACGGTCCTGCATCTCGCCTACATTCCATTTGTTTCATTGCACAAAAAAAACATAAAAAAATCCCAAAACAAAAGAGAGCAGAAAACCTAAGATTCCCATGGCCGACAAACCTAATTCCTCTAAAACCGCCTACAACACACACACTGAGCTAACGGTAGACTCCTTGAATGCTCAAATGCTACGGATGTTAGAACAACTACGCGGAGAAATTGCCACCCTAAATTGTCAAATGCTAGAGAAAAATCATAGTAATGAGACGCCAAACAAAGGCCGGTGTACTAGCCGGAGACCGCACTCACGGAGTAACATTTCCCGTGACTCTAGCTCTTCTACTTCCGACGGGCATGTTAGCGATTGGCAATCACAAGAAAGTGAAGAAAAAGGACCAAGAGATGACACCCCTTTCACTCCCAAGATTCAAGATCCACACACCTCTGGTTATACTTCACAACCTACTGTGGATATCAATTCCCGCCACGACCTGGACCTAGGTCCGATGAAGGATGGGATCGAGGCATCCGTCTCGATGTTCCGAAATTTAACGGAGGACGAGACCCTGATGTCTTTTTGGATTGGCTCCAAACCGTCGTACACTTCTTTGTGTGGAAGTCTATGCCTAACGAACGAAAAGTTCAATTCGTCACAATCAAATTAAAGGGACACGCTCTGCTATGGTGGGACCGTTTGCAATCTGAACGCAAACGAAAAGGAAAAGGTAAAATCCGCAGTTGGAGCAAAATGAAAGCCAAATTGAAAACCAAGTTTGTGCCTGAAGATTACAAACGAGATCTATACGCGCGACTGCGATCACGGAAGCAAGGCACTATGAGCGTGAGAGAATACACCGAAGGGTTCCAATCCCTCGTTCATCGCAACCGATTGCAGGAGACTCCTGTCCAGGAAGTCACCCGCTACATGCAAGGACTACGCCAAGTTATCCAGGATGAACTCTACCTCCACAACTGCCGAGACGTCGACGAAGCCTACAAGCAGGCTGAACGGGCTGAGACCAAGCTCGCTAAAGCCCAGACAAGGAAGATGTCTTTTTCTGTGAACCACGTCCCTCGCACCAGTACCCCGATGACGACCTCCAAACCAATAGGTTCACCATCGATTGTTACGGGCAAACCCCAAGCCAAACCCTCAACTCCAGTTGTCGCCCGACCACCTACTGGAAACCCCGGACCAGGCATCTTGGGAAGTCGACCTGTGGTAGGACCTGATACCTGTTTCCGATGTTATCAAAGGGGACATCGAGCAGCAGAGTGCCCAAACCCTAAGGCTAGACCCGCCCATTTATGCACCATCGAAGACCCTGAAGACCCTGACCCTGAACAGCAGGAATCACTTGAAGAGGAACCGACCGCCTTGACTGCTGACACCATGGGAGCTTATGACTATGAGCTTCTGGGAGTGGATGGAGATGAATCCGGACCTTTCTTGGTAATTGAACATGAGAATTTTATCGTTCCTGACAACGCACCCACAAACATCTTGCTCACACCCGCTGTCAACGACGCTGATAGTTGGCTGCGACGCAGCATCTTCCGAACCACATGCACCTCAGGAGGGCGACGTTGTTCGCTGATCATTGATGGAGGAAGCTTTGAGAACTTCGTTTCTCAAGAAATGGTCGATAAGTTGGGTCTACCAACTCAACCACTCGAGAAACCTTATAGTGTAGCCTGGTTTCGAGGTGGTACTCAACTTCCGATCTACCGTCAAAGCCTCGTTAGCTTCTCAATTGGGCCTTCATATAAAGACGAGGTGTGGTG
Source organism: Ottelia alismoides (assembly GCA_037367405.1). NCBI lineage: Eukaryota > Viridiplantae > Streptophyta > Magnoliopsida > Alismatales > Hydrocharitaceae > Ottelia > Ottelia alismoides. The sequence goes on from JAZKJV010010087.1 coordinate 32,419, forward strand.
CCATGTCGCCCCTATGGATGTCTGTCATGTACTACTTGGTAGACCTTGGCAGTTTGACCGAGACACTGAGCACAAAGGAAAAATGAACACTTACTCATTTCTCATAGACAAGGTGTGTGTCTGACCCTTAGACCACAACGCGGAGCCCTTAGCCCTCTCCAGGTGGCTACCCTTCGAGCCGCGATCGCACAATCTGGTAAAAGTACTCCACCATCAAAATCTTCGACTACGGGTCCGGTATTGTTGATGGAAGCCCAGGCATTCCATCGTGAAATTCAAAAGAGCTCCACCATTTACGCATTAATGGGACGTGAAGTGAACAATCAAGAGACAACTACACCCGAAGTCCCGCCTGAGATAAAGCCCATCATCCAAGAGTTTGCTGACATTATGCCTGAAGAGTTGCCTGAAGGACTACCCCCGTTGCGAGACATTCAACATCACATTGACCTAGTCCCTGGAGCCAGCCTACCCCACTTACCACATTATCGGATGAGCCCCAGTGAGCACGAAGAAATGAACAAGCAGGTCACTGAACTTCTCCGCCGTGGGTATGTTCGAGAGAGTATGAGCCCCGTGGCGGTTCCTGCTCTGCTTACCCCAAAAAAAGATGGCACATGGAGAATGTGCGTGGACAGTCGTGCTATCAACAAGATCACGATCAAGTATCGTTTTCCGATTCCACGCCTTGATGACATGCTCGACATGCTATCGGGTGCCAAATTATTTTCCAAAATGGATCTTCGCAGTGGGTACCATCAGATTCGCCTCCGACCTGGAGACGAGTGGAAGACTGCTTTTAAGACCAAAGAGGGCCTTTACGAATGGACAGTAATGCCCTTCGGCCTGTCTAATGCTCCCAGCACTTTCATGCGAACCATGAATCATGTGTTACGGCCCTTCATCGGTAAGTTTGTGGTTGTGTACTTTGATGACATATTGATCTACAGCTTGACCAAAGACGACCACTTATCTCACTTACGACAAGTCCTGGAAACCCTGAGAGCTCAAAAACTGTATGTATACCTCAAGAAATGCTCTTTCATGTCTGACACGGTCCTCTTCCTGGGATATATTGTCACTGTCGATGGACTTAAAGTTGACCCCTCCAAGATTCAGATCATTCAGAGCATGGAAGGCCGTATCCCGATATATCAGCGATATATCGGTATCGACAGGTCACCGATATATCGCCGATATGTCCGATATCGGGTATCGACACGCAAAAAAGGCAAGCTGAATCCCGATGTCGGCGATATGGCGTCGATATATCGCCGATATATCGGCGATATATCGGTATCGACATGGTACCGATATCGATACCGATATCGATATGTCCTTCCATGATTCAGAGCTGGCACATGCCCAAAACCCTCACTGAGATTCGCAGCTTTCTGGGATTGGCTTCTTTCTACCGGCGCATCATCCGGAACTTTAGCACTTGTGCAGCCCCGCTGGTAGATTGCACGCGTAAAGGCGCACCCACTTGGACTCTTGAAGAAGAAACCAGCTTTCAAAATCTAAAACATCAATTGACACATGCCCCTGTTTTGGCACTCCCTGACTTCACCAAGGTTTTTGTAGTCGATAGCGACGCCTCACATGTCGGGATTGGTGCCGTCCTAAGTCAAGAAGGACGACTTCTAGCATTCTACGGTGAGAAATTGAATGAAGCTCGATCACGGTACTCCACTTATGATGTCGAATTCTATGCCGTGGTGCAAGCCCTCAAGCATTGGAGGCATTACCTGATCCAACGTGAATTTGTCCTTAACTCTGATCATGAAGCCTTAAGATATCTGAATTCGCAGAAAATCCTTAACAAGCGCCATGCCAAATGGGTTAGTTTCCTCCAAGAATACACGTTCCATCTCAAGCACAAGGCTGGCACCCTGAATCGCGTGGCCGACGCATTGAGCAGGCGAGCCCACGCTCTGACCACAATGACAGTCAGCACAACAGGATTTGACGCACTCAAGGACCTCTACCCCACCGACCCTGACTTCGGACAAGCTTATGCCGAGTGTATCGAAACTGGACAGGATCCAACAGCCACCTATGTCCTTCACAAGGGATTCTTGTTCAAGGCCCACCAACTGTGCATCCCTGCCACTTCTCTTCGAGAGAACCTAATTTCAGAACTACATAACGGTGGCTTAGCTGAACACTTTGGAAGGGATAAGACCTTGACCCTTCTCCAAGAGCGATTTTATAGGCCGCAAATACGAAAGGATGTTACAAAGTTCGTCCAAAAATGTCAAACTTGTCAAAGATTCAAAGGCCATAGGCAGAACACTGGGTTGTATACACCTCTGTCGATTCCTCTGCGACCCTGGGAAGACATCACTATGGATTTTGTGCTAGGCTTACCCCTCACGGTACGGAAAGTCGACTCTATTTTTGTGGTTGTGGACAGATTTTCTAAAATGGCACATTTCATTGCATGTAAAAAAACCTCAGATGCATCTCATGTCGCTGATTTGTTTTTTTGTGATGTTGTTCGATTGCATGGTGTTCCTCGTTCTTTCACTTCGGATCGCGATACCAGGTTTTTGAGTCATTTTTGGCGCACGCTTTGGTCTCGTCTTGGTACTCGTTTGCAATACAGCACTGCTTATCATCCACAAACAGACGGACAAACCGAAGTAGTTAACAGATCATTAGGAAATTTATTGCGATGTCTTGCAGGGGACTCTCCGTCCAAGTGGGATCTAATTCTTGTCCAAGCCGAATTCGCGTATAACAGTTCCACTAATAGGTCCACCGGAAGATCGCCATTTGAGAGTGTGTACGACTTTCCACTTACCCAATTTCTAGACCTAACACCCACAACCATGCAAGGGAGAAGTAGTGCAGCTGCTGAGGACCTGGTCGAACACCTAACCCATATCCATACCAAAATCCGAGCCAAACTTCAAACCATGACCCAGAAATACCAAGCCCAAGCTAACTTACACCGTAGAGAGAGCGAGTTCAGAGTTGGAGAATTAGTAATGGTCCACCTAAAAAAAGAGAGGTTTCCTTTGAGAGTCCACCAAAAATTGAGTGTCCGAAAGATTGGTCCATTCCGAATCCTCAAGAAGATTGGGCCCAATGCTTACTTACTTGATCTACCGCCAGACATCCAGACATCGCCAGTATTTAATGTATCAGATCTCTTCTTATATCACGGAGATGAACAGACAGATGCCACCACGCCAGTAGCTCCCGCTGATGATACGTGCCAACCCGCCGCGACTGATGCCGATCAGATTGAAGATATTGCCTACATCTGAGATATGACGACTAGACGTGACCTCTTCCGACGCTATCTAGTCAAATGGAAGGGACGACCTCTTATAGATTGCACCTGGATTGACGAGGATGAGCTTCAACAACTCCGCCCCGATATACTTCAGAACTACGATGATGCAACTCGACGGAGAGAGATTCTTCTCAGCAGGAGGGAGTTGATGCAGCATGATACCACCTTTTAGTCAACATTTTTATTTTAAATTTTATTTGTTTATGTAAAAGGCTCATTATACAAGGCCTTACCATCTTTTCTTTTCTGCATGCTTTCTTTTTCTATTTTCAGAAAGTTTGTTGCTATTTGGGGGGGGGGGGGGGGGGATTTCGCCTCTATAAAGGTACCCCAATAGCTAGGGTTGGAGGAAGTTTTGAATGAATAAAATTTTCCCTCACTTATTCGTTCCCTCACTCTCTCCTCTCGATTCCGCCCTCCCCTCTTCTCTCTTTTCCCCCGCGTTTTTCTCACGTGCCCTAACCTTCCCCGCCGCCCCTCTCTTCCGCCTCCTCCTTTCCCCCATCCCGTGCTCCTCTCAACCTCCCCAGCACTCGCCACCTTCCCCTGCGCCTACCCGCTCGCCCCTGCTTCCCCTCCCTTCCCCGTTATCGCCTCGATTGCGCCCCGCATAGACCGCGCCCTCTCCCACGCGCAGGCCCGTCTTCCCTCGTCGCCGCCATCCCCGCTTCGCCTCCCCCCTCGCCAGCTTACCTCTCTCTCGCCCCTCCCTTTCCCGCGGCTCCTGCGATCACCAACCACCTCGGCTGCTGCCGCCCCGCCCAGTCGCCCAGCCATCGCCCCCTACACCGACTCCTCATCGCCCAGCCCGTGCCGCCCTGTAGCCAAACCGGCCCATCGAGCTTCCCTACCCGGTTCCAGTGTTGCTGACATCCCCCGCCAGTTCCGTTCGCCCCAGCTGTTGCGAAGCCGTCATCGCTGCGCCCTCCGATTATTGCCCGCACCCCGCAGGCCAACTGTGGCCAACCTTCGTAACGATCAGGTCTGAAGCGACACGAAAGCCCTTGCCGGTTGTGGTATGAGCGCCATTTCTACCATTTATTCTACTGCATATTATTAGATTTATGAATTGATATATTGCTGTTTGCTTGGTGAACTATTGAGATTCTAAACTGCAACATCGTTCTTTATTTCCATTAGTCATTAACTATTTGATTTGCCCTGAAATTGTGGAGAAAACGGTGCTAGAATTCAAGTATTTTGTTGTCTATTGTTGCTGATTTTTACATATCGCACGTCATCTTATTTGTTTTCGTCATTTAGTCCATTAGGTTCAAGTTTTAGGATTGCCATTAAGTCACCACTTAATTAGGTTGCATCAGGGCAGGATCAGCAGAGAGCTCGGCGGTGGGGATCGGTTTGCGGTGGCGGAAATGGAAGCTTAGGGGGGCTGCGGGCGGGGTCCTCATGGGCTGGCTGAAGGAGGATTTCGACCTGGTACGGGTATCCAAGACGGTTTTTTGCCTCTCCGTGTCCCTGACAAGAAAGGCGGATGGTTTGACTGTGGTGGTTACAAACATTTATGGACCAACTGGAGCGTATGAGAGGTCCTCGGCGACAGACGTGGAGGGGGTGGGTGAGGTATTTCTGCAGGGATCTGGCTCCTTGGTGGTGATCTCAACGTCACCTTGCGGCCCGATGATAGGCCGAACTCGAGGGGGGGGAGGGATCCGGGTTCGGAAAAATTGAGAAGAGTGGTTCATTCTTTGGTACTTTCCATTTTCGACACGGATGGCTGCAGCTATACGTGAAGGAATGAGAGAGCGAGGTCCAGGCAAGACCGCTTCCTGTTGTTTGCCAAGGCGGTGGATGGGTTTTCATTGGCGCGGGCTTGGGCGTTGTCGAGGGCGTACTCGGATCACACTCCAATCCTGTGGTTATCTGGCGAGGAGAGTTGGAGGGGTTCGCGGTTTCACTTAGAGCATAGCTGGCTCTTGGAGGAGGGATTCAGAGATCTGGTGGCTGACCAGTGGCAGAGCGTATCCCGACGAGTTCGGATGTGTCTGCTTTTGCAATCAAGCTTGAGCTTCTAAGGTCCGCGATGGTCACTTTCGGAAGGGAGGTCAGGAGGCGGCGTAGGGCTAGGAGAGGGGAGGCCCAGGAGGGGGTGGTGAGGCTTGATAGACTGGATGACGAGAGGGGGCTGGGGGAGGAGGAGGTGGCGGAGAGGTTGGGTTTGCTTGAAGAACTGATGTTAGAGGACGGGAAGGAAGAGGTGGAATGGAGGCAACGATCCAGGCAGAGGTGGCTGAAGGAGGGGGATGCCAACACGAGATTCTTCCACTCCATGGCTTCTGGGCGCAGGAGAAGGAACTTCTTACACGAGATTGAGGTGTGGGGAGAGAGGGTGTCTGGGATGGGAGGATTGGGGGTGCTTTACGGGATCACTTTGCTAGACTCTGTCGAAGGAGGCAGGGGGATGGTTGGGGCTGGAGGGGAGTGGGGGCGGAGGTTTTGAGTGGGGAGCAAAGGGAGGCTCTTGTGGCGGATTTCACGGAGGAAGAGGTGAGGAGAGCAGTCTGGGGGTTGAATGCGGACGGGGCTCCTGGCCGAATGGATTTCCGGTGTCTTTCTACTGTGAGTTCTGGGAGGTGCTAAAGGAGGATGTTTTGCGCGTTATCATGGAGTTTTTTTTTTTGAAAGCTCAAAAAAGGGGGAGACACGCGATGGTGTTCACCCCAGTATATTTTATATTAAATGAACAAGATACTTACATCGTGAGGAGGGAAGGAGGGAAAGAAGAGGAAGGGACCAACACAAGAACAAGGAATCCAACAACCGGCCCCGAGGACAACTTAGGTAGACCAATCAGCAATTAGGGAGGTAGCCGCGGCAGTTACATTCTCCTCGTAGAAGCGCACGCCCGCGAAGATGAGGTCGTTGCGAGCCCTCCAGATCGACCAAACGCGCGCCAAGGGTCCCAGCAAATGCACACGGGGACGCCTTCTGTTGGCCCAAAGGATATTGCAGAAGTCTTCCAAATCGGCCGCACGAACCCAAGCAATCTCATCCCAAATCCGAGACACCGACGCACAAAGGAAGAACAGATGGTCAGCCGATTCGTTGGACACCCCACAAAGCTGGCACAAGATGCTGGGAGTGTGGAGGAAGGAGGCACACCGGTCACGAGTCATCAGCCTCCTATGTCGAAGAACCCAAAAGAAGAAAGTGATCCTAGCGGGCAAGCGGAGCCCCCACAAGAGCGCACAGTCACGAACCAAGGAGGCATCCAGGGGGGGGGGGCAAGCGGACGCAAGGCATAGAAGGCCTTGCGAGAGGAGAACGGAGCATCCGTCCAAGCCCAGTGATCCCTCCCATCAGAGGGGGAGGAGGAAGAGGCAAGAGCCTCCAGCAGAGAGGCCAAATCGTTGGCGCGCTGGTCCGAAAGGAACCCCGAGAAAGCGGGGCACCAGCCGTCGTTGAGCCAGTAGTCAGCAATGGTGGCCTGGTGGTTAGATGCCAAGGAGAAAAGCCGCGGGAAGCGAGTCCGGAATGCGCCCCTCCCCGTCCAGTCGTCGATCCAAAATTTGAAGGCAGCACCCGATCCCAGGACCGGGGAGAACAAAGAGCGGTTTTTCTGATAAATATCGAAGACGTAGCGCCAAAAAGGGGAAGAGTGAACAGGGCAACTCCCGCGCATGAAGGAGTTCCAGTCCTCACCCAAAATCGCACGCAGCACGTTGCCAAAGAAAGAGCCATCCTTGCCCCAAATCTTAAGCACCCATTTCAGAAGCAGGGCCTCATTGACCCGAGCCAAGGAGCGAACGCCAAGGCCGCCCAATGTCTTGGGCCGAGTAACCACATCCCAGGCAACCAAGTGGATCCCACGGCCGCTGCCGTCCGCCCGCCCACACAAGAATCTTCGCATACACTTTTCCAACCGCTCCCGAACACCCACCGGCAACTTCCGAACTGAAAGTAGATGGGAATTGCAGAGAGAACCGATTTAAGGAGAATGAGACGACCGCCACGGGAAAGCAAGGAGGCCTTCCATCCCGCCAAGCGCGACTCCACCCGCTCCACGATCAACCGCCAATCATTAACACGGTTCCGGCCCATCGAGAGAGGGACACCGAGATAAGGGAGAGGGAGCCCCCCAATCCGCGAGTCGAGGATACGGCTGCAGTCAGCCTCCTCAAGCGCCGACAACCCAAAAGGCACCATACAGCATTTGTCGCGATTAATCGTCAATCCCGAAAGCTCACCGAACAGGGAAATCGTATGTGCCATCCCAGCCACCGCGTCGGAATCCCCTTCAATGAAGCACATGGTGTCGTCCGCGAATTGAATAATGGGCACACATAATCCCCCCGTCCGAAAACCCGAAGTGAGACCAGCGTCAATGACGCCTTGCACCATCTGAGGCAAGACATCCGAGGCAAGCACAAAGAGCAAAGGGGCCAGGGGGCAGCCCTGACGCACCCCCCGGCGAGGCTGAAAGAGACCGCCCACCGGCCGACCGTTGACAAGCACGGAGAGAGAGACCGTGGAGATACATCTGCGCATCCAAGAGATCCAAGCATTTGGGAAGCCCCGCCGATGAAGAACAGACCATAGGAACCGCCATTCAATCGAATCATAAGCTTTGGAGAAGTCGATTTTCCAAAGGATTCCTTTCTTTCTCTCTCTCTTCCAATAAGCCACAATTTCCGACGCCACCAGGAGACAATCCGCAATATTGCGACCCTTAATAAACGCGCCCTGAACCGGCGAGATGAGGCTGTCGAGAATCGGCGATAAACGGTTGGCAAGCGTTTTAGCGATAATGAGATAGATAGCGTTAGATACGGCGATGGGGCGGAAATCGTCGAGGTGAAGAGCAGGAGATTTCTTCGGAATAAGGACGATGTGAGCCCTGTTGATACGATCAAAACCATGGTTACCCAAGCAGAATTCAGAAGCCACCGCGAGGACGTCCCCCGAGACCACCTCCCAAAAATCCTTGTAGAAGGAAATGGGAAAGCCGTCCGGTCCCGGGGAAGAGTCCCCATTAAGGCTCCACACAGCGGATTTAAGCTCAGCCAAGGTAATAGGCCGGGTGAGAAGAGAGCAGTCGGCATCCGAGATCCGGGGGACCCCCTCCCCGAGCCAGCGCCATCGCCGAGGGGAGATGGCAGAAGAGGAATGGCGGAATTGCGCAGAGATGGCATTACCCATCGCACGATCATCCGAGAGGACCTGCTCATTGATGGAGATAGAACGGATAAAATTTAGCCGATGCCGGTTGCTAGCCGCCCGATGAAAGAAGGCCGTGTTGGCGTCGCCCTCCTTGAGCCATTTAACCTTAGACCTTTGGCGCCATTCAATACAGCGTTTTTTGTCCTCAGCCTGGACCCGAGCAATAGCATTTGAGCGGTCAAGAAGCTCACCCATAGACAGATCACGATCGCTCTCCAAGGAATCCAGGTGTACGATAATATTCTCAGCCTCGAAGCGAGTAGCCTTGCGCGAATGCCTAATGATAGCTTTGAAATCCGCAAGCACCCGACGGAGGGAGCTGAGCTTTTGAGATAAAATTGCCGCCGCCGAACCCGAGGCCGGGAAGTGGTTCCAGTGGTTAGCGACAATGTCTTTAAATGATGGTTCCAAAAGCCAGCTTCTTTCGTATCGAAAAAGTCCACGAGGAGTAAGGCCAGAGCCGTCATCCCAAAGGATAGGAGAATGGTCGGAGAAGGCACGAGGACGAGAACCAACAGAGCATAAAGGGAACGAATCCATAGCCAAACCATTACCAAGGAAGCGGTCTATCCTGGACCTAGAAGAATTGTTCCGCCACATGAAGGAGATATCGTCCGGAACCAAACTTGTAAGCGCCAAATCGTGAATTAGATCCCGAAGAGCTTGAGAGTCCGGATCGCGACCACCCCGACCACGAGGACGATCAGAGGCGTCAATGGTGACGTTGAAGTCCCCGCCAATAATCCAAGGTATCCTAGAGAAAGCTTCGTCCGCAGCACGAAGATCATCCCAAACTTCCCGACGCAGAAGGTGGCACGAAGGAGCGTATACACAAGAGATAGCGAGAGGGGATCCCGAGCGGACGTTTTCCAGAACAACGGAGAGAACATGACGTCCAGCAAGCATGGAGGTAAAAGAGAATAACCGAGTCTGCCACGTAATCAACAAACCTCCCGCAGAACCAACCGCATTAATCGTACGGTAATCAGAGAAGGAACCAGCACCAAAGGAACGCCAAGAATAATCATCAAGAGTTGCGAGCTTAGTTTCTTGAATACATGCAACATCACACTCCCATTCCACGAGCCGGGAGCCCAGAGTTCGTCGTTTAACCACGTCACCCAAGCCACGAACATTCCATGACAAAAGCTTCATTAAAAACACAGTATAACGACCCGAGAAGAAGACTCCACGCGTAGACCACCAACGTCAATCGAAAGCACCCGAACCCGTGGGAGACGCCCCCTGCCCCTGTTCGTCCGAAGAATCCGTGCCAGCCGGAATGGCACGCACGCCCGCAGCATCCGCCACCGCCTGGCGAAGAGTCGCACAAGAAGAAGGAACCATCAAGGGAAGGTTGGAGGCGCAGCATCGCCTAGAGTACATGGACCCGTAGCGTCTGAAGGAGGAAGCCGTCCCTGAGTCTGAAAGAAGGGCTCCCGATATCTGAGGAGAGAGAGCCAGAGGGGGGATAGGGGGGAGCGAGGCGGAGACGAGACGAACACCGCGGACGAAGCATGCACCTGAAGGGGCTCAAGATGAACCATCAAGGGGGGCTGGCGGGGCAAGCGAGTCCCCGAATCCGACAACCGCGGCCAGGATCCGCACAAGGACGAGCTCTCGCCCCGAAACCGCGAGAGATCCGCGAAAGGGTCCGAACAACCGACCCGAACCACAGGCGACGAACCGAATCTAATAAAAAAAGAAGGCGAATCGATCTCGATCCCCTCCCTTTCCGCCAAAAACGAAGATTCGCGCGTCAGACGAGAAAACCGAAGGGGCGTCTCGGAACAAGCACCAACATCATTAGAGGGCGTCGTCACCACGGAGAGAACCGGCTGCAGATCCACGTGGCCACCAGAAGATGAAGCGTCAAGTGCCACGTGGAGCGCAGAAGTCGGAGCGGCGGCAGAATCCGGCAGGGCGACTTCCGCCGCAGGAGGCGGAAGAGAGTCGCCATGCAGCGACGGAGAATCCGAGTCCGACGAAGGAGGCGGAAGGACCGTGAGAACCGGACGAAAGAACCAGGAGCCAATCTCGAGAGAGCCAAAGACGGAGCGCTCGCCGGACTCGCGGAGAAAGGCCGGAGAGCACTCGAAGAGCACCTTCACAGACTGCCAATCAGCTCCGGGGGAGAGGCCGTCGTCGAAGATGGAGAGAATCGAGCCCCACCGACGGAAAGCCCTGTTGAGCACAGGAATGGACCTCGAGAGAAACGGCACCCCCGAGATGGAGGCCAAACATACCTCGGTCGAGATCGAAGCACCATCAGCCACCCGAGGAAGACGCCAGAAAACCGCTTCATTAGAGCCATGACGGAGCATGAAGTCCCGAAGTTGTGGCGAGAGGCCACGAAGGCAACAGTGAGAGGCGTCCAACAAGCAGAAGTCCCCAAGAAAGGAGTCGCCAAGCACGCGCAGAACCATCTCCTTCACCGTCGCCCAGCCAACAACAGGGTGGCGCGCGACCCCGATAAGGACAGAGGAGGGACCACCGCCCGAAGCCGCCGCCAAGCACCCACCGCTGACATTTGGCGCCGCCGAGCACTCACCGACAACAACAGGGGCACCAACCAAGGGGCCAGAGGTCTCCGCCACCTCCCCAAGAGCGCGCGGAGAAGAGGCCACCACCTGAGCGAACGACCGCCCCTGGAAGGAAGGACGAGAAGGACGATCCATCACCGCACGGACAGAGAGTGAAGGCGGGGGCGGAGAAGGAGCCACCGCGGGGGCGGAAGACCGTCCCCGGATAGAAGGGAACGGACGCGCCTCCACCGCCCGCATCGAGAATGAATGACTCCCCGTCCTAAGGATATCGCGCTGTCGAATCCACCCACACGAAGCACGACGATGACCAGGATCCCCGCAAGCAAAACAGCGAGGAGGTTGAGGGCAAGCAGAGGCAATATGACCTCGCTCCCCGCACCTGAAGCACCGTTTCCCAGCTTTCCGACGAGTAACCGTCCTCCAACCCGCCGCCGCCGTGACTGCATGAGTGGAGACGCCATCCATGTCGACCGAGACGTCAGCCGCACCCTCCGAAGAACCGGTCGCCACCCTCGCACCATTGATATGAACCTCCGAGCCCACATGCACCGCCCTCGACCCATCCGAAGATGCCTTCGAGAGACTCGCACGAGCACCGCCCCCCAGAGACCCGCACCCACTCGCTCCCATCGCACTCCTCTGTTGAGGTTTTCTTGGACAAAAGTGTTGTGAGATGGTGATTGTCCGTTATCATGGAGTTTAGCGTGGGAAACGGAGGCTTTGACAAGATTAACAGGGCGTTGATCTTCCTCTTGCCTAAGAGGGACAATCCTATGAGCGTGGACGACTTCAGACCCATTGCTATATCAAATGCCATCTACTTGATTGTGGCGAAAATGTTGGCGAACAGAATGAGGCTTGTTATGAATTCTGTAGTGTTACATGGTCAATCTGCTTTCATCCCTGGGCGACAGATGGCAGATGGTCTGGTGGCGGCGTCTGAAATGTGCCTCGAGTGGAAGAGATCAAAGAAGAAGGCAGCGCTATGGAAGATTGATTTCGCCAAAGCATATAATTGCCTCGACTGGAATTTTTTTGTGGATCTCCTTGCGTCGAAGGGGCTTCCCTGACACTTGGATTCAGTGGATGAAGAGATGTGTCACGACATCTGCTTACTCCATCATGGTGAATGGCAAGCCGGAGGGTGGCCTCATCCAGCCGCAGCGGGGGGTACGCTAGGGCTGTCCGTTGGCCCCAATGTTGTTCATACTTGTGGCAGATGCTCTGGTGGTTTTATGCAGGCGGGCGGCGAAAATTGGTTGGTGTGAAGGTTTCAGATTGGGCCCGTTGTATGTACCAGTGTTGCAATATGTGGACGATACGATTCTCTTTCTTGGAGGCTCGGAGGAGCAGAATTGAAATGCGGCACACCTCGTTGATATCTTTGGCCAATTATCTGGGCTCAAGATCAACTGGCACAAGTCGATCGTTGTGAGTTTTGGTATGGATTCGGGGGAGCGAAGCAGGCTCGCGTATGTGGTGGGCTGTCCTTTGGGGGAGTTGCCTATCTCCTACCTTGATTTACCACTTGCGGATGGTAAGCTTAAGAGGTCTGACTGGGAAAATGTTATGCTCAGAATGGAGGAAAGGCTTGTTGGTTGGAAAGCTATGATGTTGTCTAGGGGAGGAAACCTGACGCTTCTCAAGATGAGAAGGCTCATGCCGGATGGGGTTCGGAAGAAGGTGGAGGTCTTGATGAGGAGGTTTTTTTGGTCGGATGGCAAACAGGAGAAATCGGGGTTGCATTTGGTTACCTGGGATGAGGTCGTCAAAGGGAAGTGTGATGGTGGCCTAGGTGTCAGTGATATGGGGTTCTCATGAACAAAGCATTGATCGCGAAGTGGATATGTCACATTTGGGGCTCATCGACATCTCTGGTTGCTAGGTTGGTGAGAATCATCTATGGGGTCAACGGGGAGTTGGTTGCCAGAAGAAAAAGGTTTGAGTCACCGCTGTGGGCCGGCATTCGTGTTGTTCTGCTGACCGTCGCACACTTGTTGACGCCGTGCGTGGGCAACGGCCAGATTTTTAGATCCTGACGAGATGACTGGACAGGAGAGGGCGCACTCGGAGGAAGATTTCCTAGGCTAGAGGTTTTGGCGGCTTCGAAAGATGCAACTCTTGCGCAGGTGGCGAAGAATGGGGGGTGGGGGCCTCCTTTCGTGGCCGGCCTCTCGGACCAACGCTTTGAGGAGTTCACGAGGATGTTGGCAGAGATCCCTCCACCAGGGGAGTTGTCACAGGTGGCGGATCATTTTGTGTGGGGTGGGGGGAAATTCTCGGTCAAGAAGGTTTACGGGTATCTGAGAGGCTTGTCGGCGAATGGGGGGATGGGATGAGGAGCTGTGTCAGGATATGAAGATCATCTGGACGGCACGGATTCCTTTAAGGGTGAAGATTTTTCTATGGTGCCTAAGAAGAAATAGGATATGTGATAAAGCTAGGAGGGGAAGAATATTTGGCATCGAAAACACGAGGTGTGACATATGCGACGACTCTACAGAAGAAGCGGATTACGTTTTTTTGGGGTGTGCTACATCAGCGCAAGTCTGGAGGGGCACAGAGCTAGCTTGGGTGGAAACCACTGTCGCTGATGATTTCTGGAGATCGATTCGCCCCATAGGCAAGGGTTCGTTGGATGATTGCTCTAAACCATTCGCGGTGTTGTGGGCCATTTGGTTGGGGCGGAATGATGTGATTTTCAAGAATCAGATATTTTACTGGGAAAATGTTGTCTCCCACTTCAGGGTCTTATATAATTTTTGGATCAATGTAATGTAACCTTCATTTCCGGGTTTTAATACAATGTGTGGTGACTCCCGCCTCAGGAGTTCAGCCTTTATTTGCTTCAAAAAAAAATTATATTTGATCTCCCCCCATGCATCCCCACCCCACCCCCGAGAATATTCGTTCATTTGGCCGAATATTGCAGCAGTAACTATATCTTAGTATATAGGGACAATGAATATATAGGGATAATGATCTCCGAGACTTGAGTAAAAGGTTTCGAATTCCAATCCGATGTAAATGATAGAATCCACTCGTGGTTATATTCTTTTTATATTGGATAGTAGTGTTGTGAGGTAAGTGTAGCAAGAAGCAAGATGCTAGGGTCGATTCAATAAAGTCGAGTCTTGATTGCATAAGATGCCACAACTGTTTCCATAAGGTCTGCAAATTTGTAATAGAACTTAGTATAGCCTCCGGTACTAGAATGAATGATCAGTCAACCAAGTTGTTTGATTGAAAAATCAAAATGATCAGCACAAGAGTTTGTGGTCTAAGAGATGCTCTGAAATGATCCTAAGAGAGGTGATAGACTATTGGAAATATGAGCCATATAGCAATTAATGTTATTGAACTTGTATCATTCCATATCTGAAATAAAACACTTTTGAGTTTGCATAATTGATCAGGTCCCTCTGTACGATTACAGTTACATATAATGGCCCATTTCGATTTCATATACTTAATGATTTAAAGGGTTAGATTATAAGAACCAATATGTAGTTGATGATCTAAAGCGTTAAATTGAAGACACAACTAACATCGTATATGTTATCCAATAATGCGAGTTCTAGTCTAAGTAGAGATGGCAATGTTCTCTTCGAACTAACGTTCGACTTATGCATATCTTCTACAAAAAAAATGAACTTATCGGATTAATCAAGTTAATGAGCTAACTTGAAATCTATTAATGAAATCCCAAATCATAGACTATCATGAATAGGAAATTATTCTTTGACCGGAGATAGATACATTTATATACATGAGTGTGTGTATTTAACAGACCACTAGGTTAATGGCATGACAAGGTCTATATACTGTAAGCTGGGATATATATATAAGGATAAACTGAGATATATGACCTTTCAAAGAAATCATACAAGTTTATACATGATAAATCAGAAGACAGAACTCATTCATAAGATATTGGTGCCAATTCCAGTGTTTGTTCATCCTGCTTGGGGAACATGATACAAATTCGAAATTATCAATATACACTTTTAGAAAGCATATGATTGATATTGACGTCCTAAGGTAAATTGAGATATCTTCTACTTTATCCTGGAAATAGACAAAGGAATGTAGGAATACATACTTCATGTTATCCATATCTTCTAGTATGATGGGTTTGTATTATTATAAGAAGTTATGACCTATGATACTTCCATTCAGAGATAGTGATGGAACAAGATGAATCAGTGGCTCTACTAATAGATAAGCTAAATGAGATTTGATTGCATTAAATCTTACTTCAACGAACCAAATGAAGCTTCAAATGGTTTAGAGATCAATTAGAAGAATTTGGATTGATTAGCAATGTGGTTTAGTATCCACATTCCAATATGCATAACATTAAATATCATTATCTCTAATATCACATTCGATAAGATATTAAGTCGTTATACATGATATATATGACCATATCAATATCTCCAAGTATCTGCATTTGTGCACAATCATAGGATATCCAATGTGAATGGGATATCCAAATTCGTGAATAAAGTTAACCCTCGTTTCGACATCCGAGCCATGAATCGAAATATCTACATATCGTTAAATTATGAGCACATATTGAGAATTGGATTCACATAAATTAAAGATAGTGTTATCCATGATATCACTGTCCAAGACATATGAGTCACGATAGTGGGATAGAAATATCTGTGTATTGTTGACTTAAGGATCGAGTGTGAATTTGATTCATGTATGATAAAGAATTAATTTATGTGAATTTGATTAATACAATATTTAATTAATTTAATTCAAAAGTGATCTAAATTAATCAATGTTCAGAAAAACGGTTGAGTAAGCCGCATACTCTGTGTATTGTTGACTTAAGGATCGAGTGTGAATTTGATTCATGTATGATAAAGAATTAATTTATGTGAATTTGATTAATACAATATTTGATTAATTTAATTCAAAAGTGATTTAAATTAATCAATGTTCAGAAAAACGGTTGAGTAAGCCGCATACTCGGTCGCATACTCGTACTCGATAGCCTTGCCGCTCCGAGTACGATGAAACGGTCATGTATGCGGGTTGACCCGCATACTCGGCCGAGTATACCCGACCGCATACTCGGTCGAGTATACCCCCTATACGACCGCATACTCGGCCGCTTTTCTGATAGAACTTTTTTTATTTAATCTAAAGCCAAATAACCCCACCCGCATAAAACCGCATACTCCCCGCATACTCTCCCGACTGAGGATATTACCATAATATTAAATATTTATTTATATTTTTAATAATACAAAATATCAAACCGCATAAAACCGCATACTCTCCCGCATACCGTATACTCTCTATGCAGTGACCCCTCCGACTGAATACCGCATAGTGCCTTCCTGAACATTGAAATTAATTGAGATTAAGTGGTCAGTGTTTGGGTCTTGACCACATTGATGACACTACCCTCTCTACATAAGAAAGGGTGGGTGGCCACAAAAAAATTTGAAGACTCCCATTTCATAGTCATCCACTCTCTCTAGATTGTCCACCCCCTCGATCCTACATCTCCATTGGCGTATCTATGTGTCTTGAAGGAGAAGCTCGTGTCGTCGTGGCTTGTGTGCACGTTGGAGGACTTCATGAGAAGATATAAACATCAAGAAGCATTGAGAAGATCTCACATAGATTATCTTGGGCATGTAGAGAGAAGAAAAAGAAAAACATCTCGGTACGTTGAACAACATAGAAAAACTATATCATCATCTGTGTCATCACGTTTCAATTTATATTGCTACGCACCCATATGACAAATTATAATCGAATTCGTCCATTTTTTTCTTTTGTTTTCCTAATGCACAAGCAGTGTTCACTAAATCGGCCGCGCGGGCCGCATATGCCGATTACTTGAACCAGTGCATTATGCACCCTCCCCGCATATGCGGCCCGCATATGCCCTGCATACTGCTCCAGCAGCTCCGACTTTTCAATCTTCTCATTCAGGTCCTTAATTCTGTAACTCTGCCTCTTCATTCAATTGTTAGAATATGACATACATTTCTATACAATTGCAATGCATTATACCATTATGTATATGTAATGTTTTATGTTTTTCTCATGTATTATTTTCACGAGTATATGCAATGTATCATCAAATATTTTTTATATATGCCGATTGAGGTTTTGCTCATGTAGTGCATGTATGTATAATGAAGTTTTGTTATTACGAATCATATAACGTAAAGTTTTTATGGTAAATGTTTTTTTTGTGATTAAATATGAGGTAATTAAAAGTATATATATACCCATCTAACATGAACCGTTTTTCTTAGATCTTCTTTAACTCCACTTAGATACATAACTTCAATGGTAATGTTATTCATAGATATTTTTTAAAAAATTAAAAATTAGAAAACCGCTTAGAACCGCATATACCCCGCATATACCCCTGTATACCACTTAATCAGTATTAGGTGACCAGTCCGAACGCATATGCATACCGCTTTCCTGAACCTTGTGCACGAGATATAACCTTTTTCACTGGGGCCTGCAACATGGGTCATACAGGTAGATTGAAACCATCCAAACATATTACGATTGCCCAGATGAGAGTATGTGGGTGAACATTGTTGATGCCCTCGGTTAGAGATAACAAGCTAACTATGTCACCCCCAGTTGTTCGCTCAAGGCAACTCTAAAGAGAAGGTCGGTGAAGGAAACTTAATGGCGAAGATGGATGCTCAATGGGTTTAGGTCAGAGGTGCTCTAAATACCTTGTTGTGGCAAAGCCTTCTCCCTAGCTACATGAATTCTTGCTCAAATCCAAGTTGAAAGATTCGACTATTTTTTACACTGGCTATCTACTACCTAACGGAAGTTGCGGAAGTTGCGGATTGGTAGTTGGAATATTGGTACTTTAACTGGAAAGTTGATGGAGATAGTGGATACGATGGAAAGAAGGAAGATTCATATAATATGTCTTCAAGAGACTAAATGGGTTGGAGAGAAAGCAAGGGAGATTGAGAAGACATACTTTAAACTTTGGTATTCAGGTAAAGATAAGGGTAGAAACGGTGTTGGAGTGGTTGTTCATAAAGATATGAAGGATTGTGTGGTTGAGATGAAAATATTCGGGGATTGGATTATTTTGCTAAAATTGGTGCTCGAAGAAGAAATTCTGAATACCATTTCAGTTTATGCACCGCAAATTGGTTTAGATGAAAGGATTAAACAAGCTTTTTGGGAGGATTTGGATAAGAGTCTGCAAGGAATCCCACAAAGAGAGATGATTTTTATCGGTGGAGATCTTAATGGACATGTGGGAAAAGATGCTTCAGGGTATGCTAGTGTTCATGGAGGACATGGTTTTGGGGATAGAGATGAAGAGGGAAAAGCCATCATGTATTTTGCAATGGCATATGATCTTTTCATAGCAAACACTCTCTTCAAGAAGAGGGAGGAACATTTAATTACTTATAAAAATGGGCCAACTAGAACACAGATAGATTACTTTGCGTTGAGGAGAAGAGATCGGTTGTGTTGTAAAGACTGCAAAGTAATCCCAAGAGAGAGTTTGACAACCCAACATCGTTTGTTAGTCTTGGATGTACAAATGAAAGGGTTGGTAAAGAAAAGGAGGGTTTCTAAGATAACTAGAACTAGATGGTGGAATCTTCCGTTGAAGCAAGCGAGCTTCAGGGAGAAGGTTTTAGAAGACTTATCTTGGGATTGTAGTGGTAGTGCAAAAGAGATGTGGGAGGCAGTAGCATCTTGTATCCGAAAGGTGGCCAAGAGATGCTAGGCGAGTCAAAGGGAGGAGCTCCAGGTCAAAAGGAGGCTTGGTGGTAGAGTGAAGGGGTGCAAGAGAAGCTAAAAATAAAAAGAGCTTGCTTTAAAGCTATGTCTAAGGATAGAACAGAGGAAACTGTCACAAACTACAAAATAGCAAAGAAGGAAGCAAAGAAGACCGTAAGCGAAGCTAAGTCAAAAGCTTATAAAGTTTTGTATAAAAATCCCGACTCTAAGGAGGGACAGAAGGATATATTCAGGTTGGCCAAAGCAAGAGAAAGAAAGACTAAAGACCTTTCTCAAGTGAGATGCATTAAGGACGAAGAAGGTCATGTGCTTGTTACTCAGAAGGATATAAAGACTAGATGGGAAGAGCACTTCCATAAACTTTTCATTGGGGACGGAAATAGAGAGATCACTTTGGGTGATCTAGCTTGTAGTTAAAGTTACTTGAATCATGCAAGCTATAAACGGATACAAAGAAAGGAAGTAGAGGAGGCTTTGAAGGTTATGAGACTCGGGAAAGGTGTAGGACCGAATGGCATCCATGTAGAAGTATGGAGAGTTTTAGGAGAACATGGTTTGACTTGGCTTACGAATCTATTCAATGTTATTTGGCGAAGCAAGAAAATACCAGAAGATTGGAGGAGGAGTATCGTGGTGCCTCTTTATAAGAATAAATGAGACATTCAAAATTGTTCAAATTATAGAGGTATCAAGCTGATGAGTCACACTATGAAAATTTGGGAACGTGTGATCGAAAGAAGGTTGAGGGAAGTTTCCAACGTAAAAGAAAACCAATTCGGTTCATGCTAGGTCGCTCAATGATTGAAGCCATCCATTTGCTGAGGAGAACAGTGGAGATTTATAGAGCTAAAAGGAAGAACCTCCACATGATCTTTATTGATTTGGAGAAGGCTTATGATTCTGTCCCACGAGAGATATTGTGGAGAGTGTTGGAGAAGAGACAAGTACATGTCCTATACATTAACCTCATAAAGGACATGTATGATAGGGCTTTATCTTGTGTAAGGACCCTGTCTGGGAAGACTGGAACTTTTGACATCAACATTGGTTTACATCAAGGTCCTGCTTTGAGTCCATTTCTTTTTACTTTGATTATGGATGAGTTGACAAGTCATATTCAGGATGAGTTACCTTGTTGCAAGTGGTAGGTGTCGATCTAATGCGATGCGGTCGATCTCAATTGGCGGGGTCCGCGTGGAGGGGAACAAAGAAATGGGGAAAGCAATTATCAATCACTACAAGGACATTTCTTTGACAAACATTCCGAGGATTTGGAAATGGTTGGGGCTTGACACTACGCCTGTACCGACCTCCTCTTGCGACTTGCTCACGCACGTGGTGGCCATGGAGGAGATCAAAGATGCGGTCTGGGACCTCAATGCGGATGCCGCCCCTGGGCCAGACGGTTTCCCGGTTTCGTTTTATAAAGACTTCTGGGATTTGGTTGGCGCAGAGGTGTTGGAGGTCGTCTCTGAATTTTGCTTGGGTAATGCGGGCTTTGAAAGGGTCAACTGTGCTTTAATCATCTTGCTACCCAAATCCGCGGCGCCGGACTGTATTGACGACTACCGCCCCATTGCAGTGTCTAACGTGTTATATCTGATTACTGCGAAGGTATTCACCGCTAGACTGAGTGGTGTTCTTCCTTGCCTTATCTCTCCGCTGCAATCTGCTTTCATTCCGGGGAGACAGATCTCGGATTGTCTCACGCTCGCCTCTGAGATCATTGCGGACTGGCGGAGACGGGATAAGAGCGGTGTTTTGTAAAAGGTGGACTTTGCTAAGGCTTACGATAGCCTGGACTGGAGGTTCCTTTGCTCGGTGTTGAGGAGGAAGGGGTTCCCGGAGATTTGGATCGCTTGGATGAGGCGTTGTGTTACAACGTCTTCTTTTACGGTCATGGTGAATGATCGCACGGAAGGGGGCTTCTTCCAGCCTCGGAGGGGGGTGCGCCAAGGGTGCCCCCTGGCTCCTATGTTGTTTGTCCTGACGGCGGATGTCCTCGCTAGCATCGCGATTCGTGTTGTCAACTGTGGGCTCTCAAGTGGCGACTCAAGGGAGGGTTCATTGATTCCGCTCCTACAATACGCTGACGATACTTTATTCTTCATTGGGGGGGGTGCGAAGGCTAGTGGCATGGCCTTGGCTTTGGAAATTTTCAGCGAACTGTCCGGGTTGTTCAAGAACGCCAATAAGTCGAAGGTTGTCCCTATTGGTCTCTCAATGGTGGAGGCTAGTGCTTGTGCTCAGACGTTGGGTTCGTGTTGGAGCTCATTGCCGTTGGATTATTTGGGGATGCCATTGTCTACGGGCAAAACGATGATGAAAGATTGGCTGGGGATCGTCGAGAAGGTGGAAATGAGGTTGGCGGGAAGGAAATCGGCGGCCTTGTCGAGGGGGGGCGGTTAGTACTCCTGAAGGTGGTCCTCTCCTCTATTCCGATCTATTTCCTTTCCAACCGGAGTATCTCAAAGGGTATTAGGGCTCAGTTGGAGAAGAGGATGTGTGGCTTCTTATGGGGAACTCATAGGGGGGGAAGGGCATCCACCTTGTTGGGTGGGAGGATATTACGGTCACGAAGAATCAGGGAGCTTTGGGAGTAAAATGTCTCCAACAAATGAACGAGGCCTTGCTGCTTAAGTGTGTAAGTAGGCTCTGGGGACCTGGAGAGGACTTTGTTTGTATCGTGTTGTGCAAGATTTACAATGTTACAGGGACGCCTCCGAGGCCGGATGCTCAAACGGAATATACGACTCCATTCTGGAAGGGTGTAGTGGAGGTCTTCTCTAAGAACTTATCTTTGTCCAGACCGATCCTTAGTGGGGGTGAATCCTTCGCTTTTTGGACTGACGATTGGACGGGAGGGGGGGCCTTGTGCATGCAATTTCCACGGTTATTTGCTCTCACGGATGACAAATCGACGACGGTTGCAGCGTGTTGGTCGAATGGAAATTGGTGCCCAACTTTCTGCTCCCCTTTCTCCGAACAAAGATTGGAGGATTTTTTGGGCCTCCTGGATGCGATCATGGAGGTGAGGCATCTATCGGAGGGGAGAGACCATTGGGGTTGGCATGAGGGTCAGTTTACGATTAAAAGGGCCTTTGATGCTATTTGTAGGCCGTCGTCGTCCCGCTAGGAGATCTTGATCCGCGATTGTGCGTTCCTCTGGTCGCTCAAGCTTCCTAAGCATATTGGTTTCTTCTTATGGCTGCTTCGGAGGCAAAGGTTGATGATAAGGGACCGGTGTACCAGTCTCCTTGGAGCCACTTCGAACAGGTGTCTGCTCTGCGAGGAGGCGGTTGAGTCCATCGAGCACCTGTTCCTCAAGTGCCCCAAGGTGTTTCCAATCTGGCAGGGGTCAGGGTTGGCCTGGTGTTGCGTTATGGATATCGAGTCTTTCTGCGGCTCGCTGATGACAAATAGAACTAGATCTAGAAGGGAGTTGATCCTTCCTCTGGCCATCCTTTGGGCCACTTGGCTGGGGAGGAATGCCTTGTTGTCCTCGGGGCAGCGCTTTTATAAGGAAAACGTGGAGGTACATGCCAAGTGTTTGGTAGATGATTGGGTGTTGTAGTTGGTCGCTCCGACGACCGGACTTTCTGTATTTTTCCCTTTTTGTGGCCTTGTTTTTTGAATAAAGGATGGGGCGAACAGCAATGAGTGTTTCCTCCTATTTCAAGATTTCAAAAAAAAAGATATTTGGTCTTTCTTTCTCTTGCTTTGATCAATCTGAATATATTCTTTTGAACCTCCTTAGACAAACTTTTTGTAAAAAACTTCATAGGCTTTGACAACAAAGAAATTAATATATATGCTGATAGGAGAGAGTGAATCGATGCATTAGACGTACCCGAGGACTCTCTTATATAGGAGAATAGCCCTTGAGTTAATTACAAGATAAGTACTCAGAGAAACTGAAATTACATAAAAGAGACATAACAAGAAATTTATCTTAACACTCCCCCTCAAGCTGGAGCATATATATCTATCATGCTCAGCTTGGAACAACACTTCTGGAAAGGACTTCGAGATAGAGCCTTGGTGAAGATATATGTCGTCTGATCTCCGGTAGGCACATGAGAAGTAGATATGAGTCTTTTCTGTATCAAGTCTCGAGTGTATTGGCAGTCCATCTCAATATGTTTTGTTCGTTCAAGGAATGCTGGATTATTTGCAATAAATAATGCAGCTTGATTATCACATAAGAGTTGCATAGGAAGAGGAACTTCTATAATAAGATCAGTCAACATCGATCTAACCCACATCTCAGCACTCCCTTGGGCCATAGCTCCGTACTCAGATTCTGCACTTGATCTAGCAACTACAGTCTCCTTCTTGCTTTTCCATGAGACAAGAGAGTGTCCAACAAAAACTGCAAACCTTGAAGTAGACTTTCTGTCTGTGGGACATCCTGCATAGTCAGCATCTGCACAAGTTGTTACCTCTAAGGGCAGGGTTGGCCCAACCCTGGTTACTATTCACAAGGGTACTTTCTCCTCACAGATTACTATTCACCCATCCCAACCCAGCCCAACCCAACCCAGTCCAACCCAGCAACCAAACAGGCCCTAAGGATACATCCCTACTGAATAAGAGTCCTGAACCAGGTGAATTCTTCAGACATCTAAAAATCATATGGATAGCATCCATATGTGCCTTTCTGGGCCGCTCCATGAATTGGCTGACCTTGCTTACTGCAAACATAATATCTGGCATGGCGATAGTAACATATAGAAGCTTCCCAACTAGTTCTTTGTACCTCCTGCTATCAACTTCTTCAGTATCCTCATCATACAATTTCATACTTGGATCCATAGGAGTCGTAGCAGGCTTGCATCCAGTCATGCTTGTCTCAAAAAGGAGGTCCATGACGAACTTTCTCTGGGTCATCATTAGACCACGATGATTCCTGGCAAACTCTAACCCCAGGTGGTAGTGAAGATTGCCAAGATCCTTGGTCACAAACTCTTTACCTAGGAACTTCTTGGCTATCTGAATGCCTTGAGTATCATTTCTTGTCACAATAATGTCATCTACATAAACAAGGATGGCAATCGTACCTCTCTGTGTCTTCTGAACAAAAAGTGAGTGGCCTGCAATTGACCTCTTAAACCCCCTGTAGCTCAATCAATTCTGAGAGCTTTTGGTACCAAGCTCTGGGACTCTGCTTTAGGCCATAAATTGCCTTATGTAGCCTGCATGCCTTCTGGGACTCCCCCTCAACAGTAAATCCAGGTGGGCTGCTGCATGTAAACTTCCTCCCGAAGATCTTCGTAGAGGAATGCATTCTTCACATCAAGCTGAAATAACAGCCAATCCCGTGAAATGGCAATTGCTAGTAAAAAACGAAGCGTCGAGTGTCTCGCACTGGAGAAAACGTGTTCTGATAATCTACAACCGTATGTCTGGGTAAAGCCACGAGCCACCAATCTTGCCTTGTAGCGATCCACACTCCCATCTGCATTATGCTTAATGGAAAATATCCACTTGCAGCTTACTACTGAAGCACCTCGTGGAGCCGAAACAATAGTCCATGTTTCTCATGATGTTAAGGCTGTCATTTCTTCTTCCATGGCCTGACGCCACCTGCTGTCCTGTAAAGCCTCCATATATGTGTGTGTATAGTAACTGTAAACATATATTAGTTACTTTTGTACTTCTCTGTTATTTTCTTTTCTTTCGTATGCTTTATGTAATTTACCCATAGGCTACTCTCCTATATAAGAGAGCCTAGGGCTGATGGAATAAACATCTTCTTCTCTTTTCCTAACATGGTATCAGAGCGACAGTCCTAGACTGGAGTTCTTGAAACCCTAATCCTATCCCCACCCCCACCTACGTGCCTCTCTCTCGTCGTCGGCGCCTACCCACGCCACTGGCCGTGCGCGCCTCTCGCCTGCGATGAACCGCACACCGCGTGCCTGCGCCCCATCGCGCCCCTGCGCCTGCGCCTGCGCCCCATCGCGCGCCTGCGCCTCCGTGCGTGCGTGCCCTAGCGCCCTTCAGCGCGCCCCTGTGCGCTCCTGTGCGCCCCTGTGCGTACCCCATCATGCGTGCGCCCCCTGTAAGCGCATGCACTAGCGCCCCTGTGCCCTCTCTCGCGCTATCTGTTGTGCGTGCGTATCTCCTGAATCACCCTACACGTTTCTAGCGCGCACACCGTCAACTAAATGGGTTTGGTTGCTTGAAGTCCTACACATGCAACTAAACCTGTCTATGTCCGTGTAGACGATCTTATCTTCAGTCTATCGCTCCAGTCTTCTGTCTCCAGTATGTCAGAAAGCAAGGCGGATATTCCATCTATAGGTGCCTTTCGTGGTCCAGCGCCTATTGTAAAGATGGATGGTACGAACTATGAACTGTGGGCGATGCAGTTCATGAGTATGATGAAGTCAACTGGTAAGAAGCACATTCTTACCGAAGAAGAGCCTGCTGAGAAGACTGGAGTTAATGCCTCATGGGAGCAGATGATGCATATGTGAAAGTCTGGTTATCTGGAACTTTGGATTACCAATGATATTCTTCATCAGCCCACGGCTAAAGACATGTGGGATATTCTGGCGGCCACATACTCTCAAGCGAAGAATGAAACAAAGATTCTGCAACTCCAGCATGACATATTCACCATTAAGCAGAATGGTCGCCCTCTACACTCACTCTACACATCTCTGCGTGGGATGTTCGAGAAGCTGTACAGCTTCATGCCCCTGACAGCCACGCCAGAGCAACAAAAGACCTACCGGAATGCTACTATGGTGGGAGTTTTTCTTGCTGCCCTTGATCCCGAGTATGAGGCAGCACGGTCTCAAATTTTGGCAGATTCTACTATTCCTCCCATAGAGGAAGCTTTTCATAGATTAAGCCAGATCATTGTTCCATCAACAGCTGCGAATCAGAATGCTTCAGTCATGGCTGCCAACAGGGGCCGTGGATTTCATCATCAGACCCGTGGTCGTGGACCTCGTGGTAGAAGAGGCCGTACTCGCCCAACATGTGCCTACTGCCATCGCGTCGGACACAATGAAGACACATGCTACTCTAAGCATGATTTCCTGCATCTGCACGAGTCGCCGAGCAGATAGAGCCTCCATCTACTGCCCTTTGGATCAGCGGTTCGATGATCTAGTTGCCCGTCTAAGGGGCATTATTCCTCCATCTGGCCCAGCACCCACTACTGAGAATCAATCTAATGCTGCTGCATCTGCGTCTACGTCTACCAGTGCATCAGGTAGCACACTTGCATTCACTAGTAGTAGATCAGATACTTTACCTTGAATTATGGACTCAAGAGCCACACATCATCTATGTGGCGATCAGAGTTTACTTACAGGATACACTCAGATCCCTCCAGGCCGAACAGTGGTCATTGCCAATGGTACTCATTCCCCAATTACTGGTCAGGGGGAGATTAGACTGACATCGTCTATGCAGCTCAGAAATGTGTTACATGCGCCTGATTTTTCAATGAATTTATTATCAATCAGTCATATTACAAAGGATTTACAATGTCGGGCAATTTTTATCCATCTTCTCTTGTTTTTCAGGACATCCTTACGGGCAACGTGATTGGTCATGGCTATGAGCAAGGAGGCCTTTATCGCCTCAATCAGACTTCTTTTGTTGGAACCTCATCCTTACCTACTGGACCCGTATCTCCTCTGCTATGGCATCTGCGCTTTGGACATCTACCGCTTCAGAAGTTGCGTCGTGTGTTGCCCCAGGGTCTGCCTCACACATCCATCCAATGTGAGGCTTGTCAGTTCGGAAAGCATCATCGGTCTACCTTTCCCAGTCATCAGAGTCGGAGTAGTACATCCAGTTTGAGTTATTTCATATTGATATCTGGGGTCCGAGTCGTGTTCCTGATCATCAGGGACACAGATTTTATATAGTTATGTGGATGACTTCTCTCGTGTGTCATGGGTATTTTTGTTGAAGAATAAATCTGAAGCAGGAAATATTATTATCCATTTTCTTAATGAGATTCGTAATGTTTTCTCCACATCTGTTAAAATTGTAAGAAGTGATAATGCCCTGGAATTGTGTACTCATGTCCTAGCCAATTACTACTCATCCCAAGGGATCATCCACCAGACATCCTGTGCCTATACCTCCCAACAAAATGGGATCGTTGAGAGGAAACATCGCCACCTACTAGATGTCACCAAGTCACTTCTTATACAGAGTCATGCTCCTTATTCTTACTGGGGTGACGCGGTTCTCACAGCATGCTACATAATTAATCGTATGTCATCCTCTGTACAAGGTGAACAGATTCCTTTCTCCCTTATCTTTCCTGGTAAAGATCTATTTTCCCTTACTCCTCGTGTGTTTGGTTCGGTGGCCTTTGTCCACCAGTTGTCTCCCGGTACTGACAAGCTCTCTCCTAGAGCTGTCAAGTGTGTGTTTGTTGGGTACTCCAGAACTCAGAAGGGGTACAAGTGCTATGATCCATTGCGCAGGCGGTATCTTGTTAGTGCAGATGTTACATTTTTTGAATCCGTAATGTATTTTTCATCCTCAGGTGATAAGTTGCTACCTCCAGTTACTACCGATGCCATCTATGTGACACCACCACCACAACCACCACCAGTACCACCATCACCAGCTCCTTTACCATCATCTACACCTCCTATTACTATCCCTGTTTCACCACTACCATTTCATTATACCTGCAGGCCTACTCCAGCTCATGGTCATGACTCATCACCTAGCTCGCCTAAGGTATGTTCTGAAGATATTACTCTCGATGGATCTAATGATGTTTCTGAGCAGGATGTGTTACAGAGGACAGATGAGGACAGCTGATTTAGATGTTCCTATTGCTATACGCAAATCGAAGCGAAGCTGCGTCTCATATCCTTTAGCAGCTTCTGTGTCATTTAAACGACTACCTGGGGACTTCAGGAACTTTGTGGTCGCTTTGTCAGCTGTAGAGATTCCACGGAATTACCAAGACGCTCTGAAGGATAGTAGATGACGTCTGGCAATGGAGGAAGAAATGGCAGCACTTCAATCTAGAAGAACTTGGAGTCTGGTTCCTATACCTGCAGATGTGTTCCCAGTGAGCTGCAAGTGGGTATTTACAGTCAAACAGAATGCAGATAGCAGTATTGACAGATACAAGGATCGCCTTGTTGCTCGTGGCTTTACACAGACATACGGGGTGGACTATCTTGATACATTCTCGCCAGTAGCCGTCATTCTACTCTACGGATCTTGTTGTCAGTTCCGGTTACTCGTGAGTGGCCGCTTTATCAGTTGGATGTGAAGAATGCGTTCTTATATGGTGACTTACAGGAGGAAGTCTACACGCAACAGCCACCTGGTTTTGCTGTTGAGGGGGAGTGTTCCAAGGTGTGCAGACTTCATAAGGCTATCTATGGCCTTAAGCAGAACCCCAGAGCATGGTTTCAGAAGCTCTCAGACCTCTTTGAAAAACAGGGATACAAACGCTCTAATGCTGATCATTCTTTGTTTGTACAAAAGACTTCAAGGAGGTATTATTGCAATCATGGTTTATGTAGATGACATCTTGATTACAGGAGATGATGCACAAGGAATAAAGAAGGCAAAAGAAATGCTGGGTAGCGAATTTGTTACCAAGGACCTTGGAGTCCTTAGATATTTTCTGGGGCTGGAGTTTACTAGAAATCCGTAAGTGTTAGTAATGTCGCAGAGAAAATATGTTACGGATCTGTTGAGTGAAACAGGACTGCTCGGTTGCCGGCCTGCTACAACACCAATGGACCCCAGTATGAAGCTATATGATGATGATATAGAGGAGGTGGACAGGAGAAGATACAGAGAATTGGTGGGCAAACTGTTGTATGTCACTATTACTAGGCCCGATATAGCCTTTGCTGTGAATCGTGTGAGCCAGTTCATGGAGCAACCACGTCAGGTTCACATGGATGCCATACATATGATACTCAGGTATCTCAAATCATCTCCAGGTGCCGGTTTGCTATTCAAGAAAGGCAAGGTGATCTCTATCTCAGCATGTGCAGATGTAGATTATGCAGGGTGTCCCAAGGATAGGAAGTCCATCTCTGGGTTTGCGGTTTACGTTGGAGATTCTTTAATCTCATGGAGGAGCAAGAAACAAACTGTGGTAGTCAGGTCTAGTGTTGAATCTGAATATAGGGCTATGGCTCAGGTTAGCACAGAGATGATGTGGGTAAAGTCTGAGCTTACAGATTTATGTTTAGAGGTCCCCACTTCTGATGACCTTAGAATGTGACAATCAGGCGACCTTGTTCATTGCAACAATCCAGCGTTCCATGAGAGAACCAAGCACATTGAAGTTGACTGTCACTTCATACGTGACATGATTCAGAAGGGATTCATTGCTACATCCCATGTTAGTTCAGAGAATCAAACTACAGATATATTCACCAAGGCATTACTACGAGGCCCATTTCATAAGTGTGCGTCCAAGCTGAGCATGATTGATATCTATGCTCCATCTTGAGGGGAAGTGTAAACATATATTAGTTACTTTTGTACTTCTCTGTTATTTTCTTTTCTGTCGTATGCTTTATGTAATTTACCCATAGGCTACTCTCCTATATAAGAGAGCCTAGGGCTGATGAATAAACATCTTCTTTCTCTTTTCCTAACATTAAGCGCAGAAAGACCAACAACAAACTTCATGTACTCAGCAGAAAGATGATCCAAAGAGACATGTGTTGCAAGTGGGTGTGTGCACATTGTCGTCGTGGCTTTCTCAGCGCAATAGGAATATCCAGATCTGCCTCCCCGCTATCCTCTACAGCAGAATCATCCTGTGTATGATGTAAAACTCCAGTGCCATCAGTAGGGGTAATGTTATCATGACATACTTGAGGCGTGCTGGATGATGTGGACCGGCTAATGAGCAGAAGAGCTAGTAGAAGACATGCGAGTGTAAACAATGGGTAAGAATCTTGGCTCAGGTGATGGCGGTGGTGGTGGAGGTGGCGGTGGAGGTGATGGTGTAGGTAAAGGTTGGTTAGGTTCAAATAGTGGGAGAGATGGAGATGGAGGAACAACAATATCATCCTCATTGTTATTGGATAACCTGTCACCTGTAGGAGAGAAGTACATGATAGACTCAAAAAAAGTAACATCAGCACTTACATAGTATCTCCTATTCACCGGATCATAACATCTATACCCTTTCTGAGTACGAGAGTACCCAACAAACACACATTTGATAGCTCTTAGAGAGAGCTTATCACGACCAGGGATACAATTATGCACAAACGCCACAGACCCAAAGACTCGAGGTGTAAGGGAGAATAGGTCCTTCTCGGAAAACGCAAGCAAGAAGGGAACCTTTTCTCCAAGGACAGTAGACGGCATACGATTCACCAAGTAGCATGCAGTGAGAACAGCGTCCCCACAAAAAGAATGAGGGGCACGACTATGGATCAACAAAGTCCGTGTGACATCAAGAAGGTGGTGATGTTTGCATTCCGCCACACAATTTTGTTGGGAAGTGTAGCTACAAGAAGTTTGATGAACAATGCCTTGGGAACTTAGAAAATCAGACAAATGTAACGTTGAAAACTCCAAAGCATTATCTGTGCGAATTATTTTGACATTGGTAGAGAGATGTTATTAACTTCAGCAATAAATTTTCGAATAATAGAACCAGTTTCGAACTTTTGTTTCAACAAGAACACCCAAGATAGTCTGAAATAATCATCAACTGCAACCATATAATAACGATGTCCCTGAAGATCAGGGACACGACTCGGACCCCAAATATCAAAGTGAAACAGTTCAAAAGACCGACTACTATAACGACTCGAAAGACCCGGAAACGAAGACCGAAGGTGTTTCCCAAGCTGACAGGCTTCACAATCCAATGCAGTACGAGTAGATATCTGTGGCAGGACATGACACATCTTCTGCAGAGGAAGATGGTCAAATCAAAGATGCCAAAGAAATGGGGAAACGGATCCAGAGGGAACAGTTGCAACTCTAGCAGATGATGATATAGCAAGCTTATACAAGCCCCTCTGCTCACGGCCACTTCCAATCATCCTGCCAGTCAGTATGTCCTGAAACACAAAAGTAGAAGGGTCAAAGATGGCACGACAATGTAAATCTTTTGTAAGCTGGCTAATAGACAACAAGTTCATCTGAAAGTCAGGTGCGTGCAAGACATTCTGAAGACTCAAAGAAGGCATTAGAGCAATCACCCCCTGACCAACAATGGGTAATCGGACCCCAATGGCAATGACAACAGATCGGCCCGGTGCAAGTGCTCTGTAGGTAGTAAACTGCATTTTGTCGCCACACATATGATGGGAGGCCCCGGGATCTATAATCCAATATGTCAAGTCCGAGCAAGTAGTATTGGTAAGCGCATAATGAGTACTTGATGAGCTAGAGGACGTTATGGCCGAAGCGGCAGCATCCGTAGAACCTGGAGACGGAGACGTAGGTGTAGTCATCATCTCACGAAGTCTGGAGACGATGTCATCAAAGCGAGCATCTGCATGGGGCGCAACTGCAGCCTCAGCCTGCTCAGCAACACGTGCAGAGGCTGGATATCCATGCTTGTGAAAACATGTCTCCTCAGAGTGGCCTGTACGGTGACAATGAGCACAGGGACCACAGTGTCTGCCTCCCTCTCGACCACGAGGTCCACGACCCCGAAAATGTGACGCTCCTCCTCTGCCACGAGTGGCAGCCATAGCTGAAGGGGTATGTTGTGATGTAGGCGTCGGTGCAGTAGTAATCCTGCTCAATCGCCTATACACCTCCTCCATTGGCGGAATAGTCTCGCCAGTCAGAAGTTGAGTACGGGCTGCATCGTACTCAGGATCAAGAGAGGACAAAAATACTCCCGTCATCGTGCATTTCGATATGCCTGCTGTTGTTCCGTACTAGTCGTGATCGGCATGAAGCTATGCAATCTCTCGAACATGCCCCGCAGATGAGAGAAATGTGCATGTAGTGGTTTCCCATTCTGTTGGTAGAAAAGATGTCAAATTGTAGTTGAAGTATTTTGCTCTCATTCTTCGACGGCCCATATGTAGCTGCCAGTATATCCCACATAGCCTTTGTTGTGGGTTGATTCACAATATCATTTGCAATCTCTGTAGTCCGCATCCCAGAGAGCCATATACGAGTATAAGCATCGTCTTGTTTCCACGTCGCATTCGCTCCATTCTTGTCTTCCGGCTCGGGTTCTGTCAGGATGTGCTCCTTGTTATGGCACTGCATCAGGGTGCGGAACTGCATGGACTATAGTTCATAGTTGGTCCCGTCCATCTTGACTATTGGGGTCGGGCCTTTGAAGGCACCCGAAGATGTAAAGACGTCACCCTTGTTCTCTGACATGATTGAAAAAGAGCCATAGACCGACGGAGAACAAAATAGTCGGTCTACAGTATCATAGGAGGGATAGGTTGTATGTGTAGACTCATACAACCATCCCTAATCTTCGTTCAAGCGTCGAGCCTAGTCCGGGAGGCGACAAAGACGACGCCAGGGGCAGCTGGTGCCACACGGGGGTGAGGGGAGGGGGGGCTAGGGCCAGACTGGAGGACGGCTAGGAGCCGCTGGGGGGCGGTGAGAGGCCGCAGGTGCGGCACAAAGCCGGTGGGGCGGCGGGAACTGCCGGTGGGGCGGAACGAAGCCGCTGGCGGGGGCGGCACAGTGCCGTTGTAGGCGGGTAGAGGCCGCTGGGGGCGGCGAGGCTACCGCTGGGGGCCGCCGCCGGGGGGTGGGGAGGATTAGGGTTAGGGTTAGGGTTTTGGGTGGGATACCGGGACCCCAGTCTAGGACCGTTGCTCCAATACCATGATAGGAGAGAATGAATCGATGCATTAGACGTACCCAAGGACTCTCTTATATAGGAGAATAGCTCTTGGGTTAATTACAAGATAAGTACTCATTTTCTGAAATTATATAAAAGAGAAATAACAAAAAATTTATCTTAACATATGCAATTAATAAATGTTAATCCACATCTAACTTAGTAAGAAAGAACCCAAAATAACGAAACATATCTACATTAAAGCCTCATTTCCTGCAATTGGCATAATTCCACTACTTGAAGTATTCTAGATAAAATAATCGCCATTTCAATAAGGTTTATGACTCTTCAGTCAGTTTTATGTGCAATGCCCTTAGAGGGGTAAACAAGTTCATGGCATATGCTATTATAACCAGGGGTTCTTTCATTGAGTGGCAAATATTCAATTTGGTGGCAAGCAGCTAACCGATAACTATAAAAATTCCCAAAAAAAGCCTCCACCTCTAAATGTAACTAGACAACTAATAGATGTTGAGCTTCGGTCGTTATCACCTGAGTTGAAGGTGGAAATCTCAATTATTGAATGCATGTAACGATGGTAGATGCCATGAACATGATGCGTACACCTACCATGAAGAATGAGAGAGAGAAAGAGATGCCAAACCCCATGATCTTCCAAAGTTTGCCCATTCCAAGGTCATAAATTTGCTTAAATTTTCTTTACTATGATAAGCCACTGGAGAGCATAGAGCAGTGTACCATTTCAATTCATAGATCTTATACAAAGAAAGGCATATGTGTGTGCCCTTTAAATAGGGTAATTAGGGGTAGAGGATATCAGCCGGAGTAAATCCATCATCATTAGCTTATACTGAGGAAAAGCAGAAGCAAGAAAATCCATTTTGTCTTCCATGATGAGTAGAAAACAAGGGGGAATGTAGAAACTCAAGCCTCAAGATTGAAAGTTAACGAGGATGAACTCGTAATAGTTAGAATACAATCAGAATAATCAGACACATAAACTGTTTAAAGCAAATGTTAAAATAGTGCTGGCAAAGGTCTAAGCCATATCTATGTTTCAAAAAATAATATAGCATGCACAACTTTCTTTATGTTTGAGATTTTTTTCTTATATCAACTGAATATAGTTATGAAACTGACCTCTTGTTTTGCTCTTTTTCAGCTTGTTTTCGAGCCACTTCAGCTGCCGTAAATCCAAAAGTATCAAATTTGGACAATGTTTTGAGAGAATTATCCCCGAGCTCCTGTAAAATAAATGAGAAAACGTTATAAGAGAAAACAATGCACCTTCAAAGAAAGAGTTTTTATCACTTGTGCTCCTTTTAGATGTTGCAGTATCAGTTAAGCCCTGCCCTTTTTAGCAATATCAGTTGTGTCCCTGACGTCTTACAATTTTATTAGTTGCACCCCTCGGGCTAGTTGTCGTCCATACACGTCCCAAAAGGGCATGAACTTTTGGACATGAAGGTTATGAATAGGTAGGGTAGATATGTCATTTTATGTAAACACCTTTACCAATCACCTCCCTCCCCCTAGAATCATGCCCTTCAGGCCCCTCCAAGTCACCCCTCAACTCAGCTACATGCGGTACCCCTAGTGATGGCAGTTTTTCGTATATGGTAGTGTGGTCGGGGATGATGATTCTTGCATGGAGGAGAAGCTTCATAAGGCAGACGTTGAAAGGACAGGGGATCCTCCGAGGTGCTTCTCGCAAATGATTTCAGGTGGATATGCTCCTTATATGTAGTGTTGAGGGTCGTGATGCTCCAGATCCGGCTCTATGCAGTTAATATGAATGGTGTGGTTTGATCGTTATTGCAGACGGTGGTTCTGCTCCAGATCGAAGGTGGCAGCTCTAGAAGATGGTCTCCTCACAAAGGCAGTGTTGTGGTGCTTATCTCGTGTTCTTGAGATGAGATAGGGCTAATGGTTGAATAAAATGGACTAGAGTCTTAATTGGTTGTAGATGGTGCAAACTTGTGCTACAAGATGCTCTGTAGGTGATCGTTCTTCTCATTTCTTGCAAGGCCGATGACGCTCGAAGGAGTACTTCTATATTGGGCGTGAATCTACTGTGTCATGGATGGCATTCTCTGATGCAAATTGAAAGAAAACGTTGCAGAAGATGCTTAGACAGGATGGTTTCAGATCTTGATGATTTTCATATGTGGATGGGTGGTACTAGCATCTGATCCAACTTCAAAATTACTTTTACAAAGATAAAAATCGACTCAATTCTAAGAATTGGTCCAACCAATGTTAGCTCACAGATTATTCAGAAACCTTAATACATCTCTTATTGTGTGGTATTCAACAGAAGCTTGACCAGAACTGAGTCTGCTTGTAAGCTCGAGGGCACGGATCAAGGAGCAGTAGTCGATGGGGAGATGGGAGGAGAGCCAAGAAGCTAACTCGGGGAGTCAGACGAGGGATGGGAGGCGATATGGTCCAAGGAGGAGGATCGACCAAGGAGTCAGATCGTGATGGGGACCTTGTCCGAGAAGGTGACCAAGGGAAGCTAGTTCAGGGAGGAGGATTGTAGGTAGTCTGTGTGCTCCAGATGCTGGTGGCGGAAGAAGAAGATGATGAGTCGAGTGTGTAGAAGGATCCCTACTGATCGGAAGGCCATTTTCGAGCAAGCCGGGAAGGAAAACTTGTCACCGAAGTCACTGCCAAATCGGATGATGCGGTTGAGCTCACCACGGATGGTGTACTCGCAGATGGCAATTAGCGGGTCCATGCTCCTTCTGGTTTGCGGCGTGGGTGGGGGAGGAGGTCATGGGTGATGGGGCTAGGGGGAGGATGTTGGGGGACGGCAGAGAGGTGAAGGTTTCCAGTTATACCCCTCTTACCCACACTCTGTTTGAATAAACCATGTTTTAGTTCAAGTCATTGAAATAACAGCCAACCTAACACAAGAGCACAAGTGATAACGAAGCAAGAAGTCAAGGGCACAATTGATATTGCAAAAAAGGGAGGGACATAGAAAATATTATAACATCTAAGAGAGGCACAAGTGGTAAAAAAGACCTTAAAGAAAAATGATTAGATTAAGCTGCAGTTTTGATCAATGGACAACTCGAATAAAACAAGTTTAGATGTTGAGTATTATAGAATTTTAGTGGCTATTAAAAATAAGATACCTGATTTGATAGTAGAAAATACAGAACTGTGTGCTGGAACTCCTAAATGACAACCACTGACTACTGCGAAATAAAGAACTCCCCCATATGTGAGTCAAATGAAATGCCAACATGATATGCATTTGTTCATCAACTTTAACCCATGTTATGAGCAGGTTTCAACAGAGACGAGCTCTTCAGAATCCAGTGACAACTAACTACGCTAAGCATTTCCCCACATTAAGTGGGGACGTCTACTCTTCACTATGACGATAAGAAATTAAGAGGTCATTAAAAGAGGAATTATATACCTCCTTCTCATCTTCATCTAGAAAACTAAAATGCTTTGCTGTTTGACCTCAGCTCTGTTTTTGCGAGATGAGGTGAATGACTGAGGTACCCATCCTGTAAAATTAGTTCATTGAAGCAAACATGAAATACAATCTATGAAGTGGCAAGGGATGCCTGCTAAACAATTAAAAAATACTCAAAACACCTTCTTTTGAACCAACAGTATTATAATAGCCCGCAGAAAATCCTCCAGTAAATGCTCCCATGAAATCTTCTCCTCCCTTCCTCATCTCTAACCTGCATAGCATCATTTTCAATCAATTAGAGTTGAAAGAAGCTTACATAGAACCAAAAAACATGTTCAGAAGTTCAGTTGTGTTTCAATCTTTGCATACGTAAGGTCTAATACTTGAAACAATAAAAAACTGAAATATCCATAAATCACGAACGTAATAACTTTTTGCCACTAATCAGATACAAACAAGACAGCTTTCTTTGCTTTTTAGATGTAAAAGAATGATTAGTCACCCATGACAAATAGATAAATACTTCGAACATTTTCTGTTTTGCTATTGCTTTATGACGAGATGCGCTTATCCACCTTATGCATGAGGGCTCACCTCAATATCATTTCGTTTATGAAAGGACCTGCTGGCTCCGATTGCGAGGTTGTGGGGCATTTGGCTGGGGAGGAATGAGGCCGTCTTCGCGGGCCAGCGCTTTTACTGGGAAAATATTATTATCCTTGCTACGCGTCTTCTGGCAGACTGGTGTACTAGGTAGCCCTGGTCTGGTTTCTTTTGTTTTTGGGGTGTTCGCCTTGCGCTACCCTGTTGGATCTTGGTTTTTTTTTGTCTTGTTTTTTGTATATTTACTTTTCGTTTCTTTTTAATAGATTGGGGTGAACAACGCTGAGTGTCTCCCCCTTTTTGGAGCCTCAAAAAAAAATATCATTTCGTTTATTTTCAGTTCATCGTAGAGAAAATTTTCAGTTCATGGTAGAAAAGTGAAGTGGCCCCTATTACTTTTACATCCTTCAAAAAAAATAAAAAGGGGATCATTTGAGATTAACGATCCTTCAAAAAAATATACAAGGAAAAAAAGAGGTGCAAAGTAATTTAAAGATAACACCCCTCTCATGATCTCAAATATATAGGACAGTGTAAGACATTCTCCACAGAAAGGCAACAAGATCTAAAGACTACATCGCTTGTTGCCAACAGTATGACCAAAAATCACAACAAATGGGCGGGAGGAGGGGCTTTCTCAGTCTTAGGGGGTGTTAGTCAGGGGCGTCCACTTGTGCCACTGCTTTTCAATTTTTTTGAAGAAAAAAAAAGGTGTTTATCATAAAGATGTGTGTCCAAAAAAATCAACATTAATTCACAAGATTGAAGTACAGGGCTTAGCAACCACAAAAATTTACTTGAATTATTATTCAATTTTGGTGGTTGATGCTCTCTCAAGAATAGTTTCTCATGCAGTGGACAGGGGACATGTGTTGATGTCCACCTTGACCATGTGTCAATTCCTCTCTTGAAGCATCTTGATAACACTATTTTCTTTGTAGAGTGGGTACTCATGAGGCAGAAGGGATCGCTATTATACTGGAGTTCTTTAGTGTTGTCAAGCCGCGGGCTCGCTAACGGCAAGTCTAATTTTGCGTCTTTTGGGATCGAGGAGACAGAAATCATGGCTTGCAGGGCCTCTCAGCTGTCTCAACGTACCCCCCCCCCAGTCAACTATATGGCTATGGTTATGGTATGTAGTCGATTACACCAATCTGACTCAAGGTTCAAAAAGTCCATATGCAGTATTTGTTCAGTTAGGCGGTCTGAAGCAAGTAAGCGAGAAGGCAAAAGTATATGCAAAGTATATGCATAGTATGTGGTTTCTATTATTTTAAACAAATGATTAAAATATAATAATAAATTCGAACATTAGATATTTATGTTTCAAAAAAATATAACAGGGAAGATTTATGAAGTGATGACCTTTTTTGTACAATGTGATTTAAACCAAAGCATTTCCAAAAAGCATCCATTTAGATAAAAGAGTGGATCAACCTCCCCTTGTAGGGGTTGCGTTAGGTTGTCGACAGCCAGCATAAAAAATAGTCGAATCTTTCAACATGGATTTGAGCAAGAATCCATGTAGTCGACCCTACTTATAGTGGGAGAAGGCTTCACCAAGATAAAATAGTGGATCATAACAAAATAACTAAGAATGTCAGCTCAAACAAATGTTCATACACAAATGACCAAACTCCTAATCTAACTCGTCAAGAATAACATGACAAACTTCTTCATCATCGTTGTGTAATAAATTCATCTTCCTCCTCCACACTTGGTAATGCACCCACAATCCTCTTTGGCTCCTCTTATGCTCTACCAATTCTTCTGCTCCACTTGCCTCAGACACCAAGTTCCACGTTAGTCCCAAGCCTTGAAAAACCCCCCTTCTTTGCCTCCCTCCAGGACAATCCACTCACTTACATATGTCCTATCCTTGGAAACGAATGGGTCTCGTCGCTTTTGATATTGTCACTCCTTCAGTTTTAAACTGATTTCACAAAAATCAAGTCATTTAGTCTCTTGATTTCAAGTTTATTCCTCTCTTTGGTGTGGATCTGCAACGTACGTATTCACTCAAAATGTTAATTAAATGATTAAATAAACATCAATCTTAGTCTAAACATAAATCACAAATGTAGTTATGTCTCTGTGAAAGAGCTCCAATTCCTCTCACATCCAAAAGAAGAAGATGCCAGCTTTAATATCTTCATTGGAATTGCCATCATGAATGATGTCTCGCCACCATATAGCAACCACCAATAAGCTACTAACATTTAAGATGTCA
Organism: Ottelia alismoides; assembly: GCA_037367405.1. Classification (NCBI taxonomy): domain Eukaryota; kingdom Viridiplantae; phylum Streptophyta; class Magnoliopsida; order Alismatales; family Hydrocharitaceae; genus Ottelia; species Ottelia alismoides. The sequence goes on from JAZKJV010010087.1 coordinate 71,269, forward strand.
ACTCCTTAGTCCTTACATGCTTTAAATATGTGTAAAGTGTAAATTATAAATGAGTCAATGACATGCTACTACCTAGATCGAACTTGTCGTCATTGACGAATCATTTCCTAATAGCCAATGATATTCCGAATGCACCATCCATTTAAAAAAAAAGACCATTTCTTTTATTGTGATGGCATCTTGAAAGTCCAAATCAAGGTAAAATATATCCAAGCATTGCAAAAAGTTGTTTATGACAAAACTATCTTCTGAAATGGCTTTATCAGCCCTATAAAAATAATAGGGATTGAGATAGTGAGCTACAAGGTGGAGAGAACTATCTAATCTCCCTTTCGACTTTGAATCAATGGCATCAATGTAGGGCTTATACAGATGCTCAACATCTATTTCTTTTGAAAAGAAAAAAAAGGCGTCCATCATGTAGGTATGTGCCCAAAGCTTCATCGTTTATCACCTTGATAATAAGTACAGGCCTAAAATAAGCACAATAGTAAAGCAAGAAATTACAAGTTCCAACCCTCTACAAGAGCCTTAGCATGCACCACCACATTTTAACCATACACTCGATCCTGACGAAATACCACACCATTTCTGGCAATCCAAATTGCCCAAATCAGCACTAGTACCGAGACCGCTCCTTCTCTGTGTCCCTCCACCCTTTCTTAATGGACTCCCAGAAACTTGTCATACCATCGATACGCACCACGTGACTCCCAAATAGAGTCCAGGCCTCGATAGAACTCCCACACTGGAAAAATAGATGGTATGCATCCTTTACTTCATCCTAACAACGCAAACATGTTGGAGCAGCACTTGGAATGAATCGCAAATCGATCTCCAGTCAGTAGTCTGCCCTTTCTACATATCCACAAGAAGACCTTCACACTAGTTGGAACCTTCCATTTCCATATTCTCATGCAATCCATCTCCAGCTCGCAGCCTCCAGGATTAGATCATAGGTCTCTTCAATGCTCTATATGCTTTCTTCATTGAGAAGACACCATCCTGCCAGCTCCAGGAATCTTGGCCCTCAATGGGCCCAAACATATTCTCAAGCTCCTTAAGCAACACCAACAGCTCCATCAATCAATGATCTGAGATATCAAATCTAAATTGGGGAAAGAAAGAATGTCCAACCCAAACCTCAACCATTGAGGCCTCAGTGTTAGTAGCCAAGCCATCAGTCATGGGAATTGCACTCCAAAAGCTCCACCCTCAAACCAATCATCAGTCCAGAACTTGAAATCATTATCGTCCCCAACTACACGTCTCAGGAAAGGACGGATCTCCTGCTCTACTCCACAAATGCCCCGCTCGAAGTATGAAGGCGCCAAACCAAGCTCCTCGGTTTTGGGGAAGGAGCTACCGCACCCATAGATCTTACATATAATATTGCAAACCAGGCTATCGCAATCGCCCCAGATACGCGCAATCCACTTGTTGAGCAGAACCTTGATCATCTCTTCCAGGTTGCGTACCCCACAACCCCCATCATCCTTTGAGCATGTGACCGTCTTCCAGTAAATCCAACAGCCTGGAGGTGGACCAGAAAAACATCCTCATGATGCCTTCAAGTCTCCTCACTCGACCGGGAGTAGCCAGGATGATAGGAGAAAATTAGATATTGCGAACACAATTGACCTCAACAACACAAGTCTGTTGCCTCTAAACAAACAAACTGATTTCCAACCTGTTAGTCTCTACCTCATCTTCTCAATCACTAGAAGCCAGTCGACCATGTTCATCTTTCATGACACCAGAGGAACACTGAGGTAACGTGGCGGCAATTGGACCCGAGTGGATCACAACCAAGCCGAACATCTCACAATCTCCTCCTCATCCAATCCAAAGGTACGAACTCCAATTTCTTCCTATTGACTCTCCCCAGAAATTGTCCCGAATAGATCAACGATCGTTGACACACCTATGCAACTCGAAGATCCCCCTTCCGCAAAAAGGATCGTATCATCTATATATTGAAGAATAGGAATCAAGATCTCCTCCTTTGAGTAACCTCTGCAAAATCCCTCGTGATCGTAGGTTCAACCATAATTGATAAGGCATCAGTCGGGAGAACAAAAAGAAGGGACGTTAAAAGGGCATTTGTGTCGGATGTCCTGCTATGGCTGGAAGAACCCCCCTCCCCTTGGTTGACCATTGACAAGCACCGTACATGATGCGGCCATAACACGACTCTTCATCCAAGCAATCCACCTATCTGGAAAACTATGCATGTGTAATGATGCCCATATGAAGCACCAATCAACGTAGTCATATGCCTTCGGAAAATCTACCTTCCACATCCCTCCCTTGATTTACACCTATGCCAATCAGCCACTATCTCATATGCTAAAACCACACTGTCCATCAGCCATCTGCCGGGAGGGAAAGCACTTTGAACCGGCAACACAAGCTTGTTTAATGCCCCCTTTACACGGCTTGCCTAAGTCTTTGCCATAATCAAGTACCGCCCCCTTCCCTAGGACCATCTTCCTCTCGAGCCACAAGACCCTCTTCTTCCTACCCATCGCACTCCGCTCCAACATTTAGAGGGGACCCTTCTTCACGTACACACTCCAATCTAGTGGTTTCCCAATCAAGAGCATAACTCATCGATGCTTACGAGAAAAGCATCATAGTTACGGTCTCACCTCTCGCAGCACTCACGGTAGTATGCACAAGCCCTGTCACTGCTTCTCTACTTTGATGCGATCAACACCTCCCCTCACCTTCACATGATGCAGAAACATTGCGACTCTATGCCTTCCTGTTGCCCGCTCAAATGCAAGAACTTTCGACCTGTCGTCGCTCCCCTTACTAATAACCTCCTCGGGACCATCTTCGTGTCCAGGTCTCCCTGAAACCTCCTGCGCAACGATCCAAGTTAGATCCAATCTCACCGCGAGGTCTTCCAATTGAAGCGAGTCCTCACCACATACCAAGGAAAGAATAAACTCCATCAGGTTGAAGAACTCAACGAGGTCCGAAGTTTCGGATCCGAAGCTTGTAACCGGAAAGATTGCCATGCTCTGATTCAAGAGAGTTGTTGGGGTCAAACCATGAAGCTCTGGATCCACGTGACCCCCCAAGATAGTCTGGCTCAAGGGTTTATCGGAGTTTAACGGGTCGTCAAGATGGTCGGATTCCAACTCTGTCGCTTCAGGCCTCGTAAATACTACATGGGTATCGATGGTGGTGCTATTAGGGTTCCTCATTAATGCCTCTGATCCACCTTCCCTAATTTCCTCCTCTTCCATTACTCCAGTCGCAAGTTGTGTGTTGACGTATATGTTGACGCACAGACTACTTTGTATCTCTTTGTTATTTTATTTTCTTGTTAGTCTTCTTGTGTAATTTACCCATAGGCTACTCTCCTATATAAGAGAGCCTAGGGCTGAGGAATAGAATAACTCATTCACGTTTCCCAACATGGTATCAGAGCGACGGTCCTAGGCCGGAGTTCTGAACCCTAACCCTACCCCACCCGCCGCCCTTTCTCTCTCTCGATTTCTGCGAGGTCGCCGCCTTCCTGCTTCATGCGCGCGTGACCTTCTGTTCGAGAAGCACGCCGCAGCCTCCTGGTGATCCTCGCTCCTGGCGATCGCGCGCTCATCTCTCTTCTGCGCAGATCGCGCAACATCTTCATCGCCCTTCTGGCGAAGCACGCCGCAGCCTCCTGGTAACCCTCCTGGCGATCGCCTTCATCGCGCGTGAGGCTTCTTCATCGCCATCATCGCGCGTGAGGCTTTGCGTGAGGCATCTTCATCGCGCGTGAGGCTTCTGCACACACGCGACATCCTCATCGCGCGAGGGTACTGTAGCGCCATCCTGTGCGCACCTTTCTGTAGCGCCATCCTGTAGCGCGCGAGGGTCCTCATCGGCTAGGGCACCTTCTCAATCGTGCGCGAGGGTTTCTACAATCAAAACCTGTGCGCGTGCGGATCGTAGCGCGCATAGTTCCATGGGGATAGTTGCTTGAGGTCTACACATGCAACTAATCCCGTCTATGTCATTGTAGACAAATATTATCCATTGCAGTTCGCTCCAGTCTTCCGTATCCAGTATGTCAGAAAGCAAGGCAGATATCCCGTCCATGGGCGCATTTCGTGGTCCAGCGCCCATTGTCAAGATGGACGGTACGAACTATGAACTGTGGGCAATGCAGTTCATGAGTATGATGAAGTCCACGGGCAAGAAGCATATCCTCACAGAGCCCGAGCCTGCAGAGAAGACTGGAGTTCATGCCTCGTGGGAGGCAGATGACGCATATGCCAAGGTGTGGCTGTCTGGCACATTGGCCATTGAAATTGCCAATGATATTCTACATCAACCCACAGCAAAAGACATGTGGGATATTCTGGCATCAACATATTCTCAGGCGAAGAATGAGACAAAAATTCTGCAACTACAACATGATATATTCACAATAAAGCAGAATGGTCGCCCGTTACATTCTCTCTACACATCTTTGAGAGGAATGTTTGAGAAGCTTCATAGCTTCATGCCTCTTACCGCCACGCCAGAGCAGCAAAAGACATATAGGAACGCAACGATGGTGGGTGTGTTTCTCGCAGCACTCGACCCAGAGTATGAGGCTGCTCGTTCACAGATTCTGGCGGACTCAACTATTCCTCCCATGGAGGAGGCCTTTCATAGGTTGAGTAGGATCACTGTACCTTCTGCAGCCACTAGCCAGAATCCCTCAGCCATGGCAGCCAACAGGGGTCGTGGCTCTCATTACCAGGGCCGTGGACGTACTCCCCGTGGAAGGGGTGGCCGCACTAGGCCAACATGCTCATATTGTCACAGAGTCGGCCATACTGAAGACACATGCTATTCAAAGCATGGATTTCCTGCATCTGCACGAGCCGCTGAGCAGATAGAGCCTCCTTCTCCTGCTTCACTGGATCAGCGTTTTGATGATCTGGTTGCCCGCCTCAGGGGCATTATCCCTCCATCTGGCCTAGCACCGACGACGGAGAGTCATACGGATGTTGCTGCTTCTGCTTCTGCCTCTGCATCTGCCTCTACGAGTACTTCAGGTAGTACACTTGCACTACATAGTAGTAGATCGGATACATTGCCATGGATCATGGACTCAGGCGCTACACATCATCTATGTGGCGACCAGAGTCTACTTTCAGCATATACTCAGATTCCTCCAGGACGAACAGTAGTGATTGCCAATGGCACTCATTCCCCCATCATGGGTCAGGGGGAGATTAGATTGACATCATCTATGCAGCTCAAGAATGTTTTACATGCACCACATTTTTCTATGAATCTATTGTCAATCAGCCAGATTACGAAGGATCTCCAATGTCGAGCTATTTTTGATTCATCTTCTTTGATTTTTCAGGACATCCGTACGGGCAACGTGATTGGTCATGGCTATGAGCAAGGAGGCCTCTATCGTCTGAACCAGACCCCTTTTGCTGGAATCACCTCTTCCCCCGCTGGACAAGTATCTCCTCTCCTGTGGCATCTGCGTCTTGGTCACCTCCCGCTTCAGAAGTTGTGTCGTGTCTTACCTTATAGTCTTTCTCACACACCTATCCAGTGTGAGGCGTGTCAGTTGGGAAAACATCACAGGTCATCGTTTCCCAGTGGTCAAGGTCGGAGTAGTAACTCCAAATTTGAGTTGTTTCATGTTGATGTCTGGGGCCCAAGTCGTGTTCCCGATCTTCAGGGACACAGGTATTATATTGTTTTTGTGGATGATTTCTCTAGAGCATCATGGGTATTTTTAATGAAAAATAAGTCTGAAGCTGGAAATATTATTGTTCAATTTCTAAATGAGATTCAGAATGTCTTTTCCACAACTGTCAAATTTTTGAGAAGTGACAATGCCTTAGAATTGTGCACCAATTATCTAGCCAACTACTACTCTTCTAAGGGAATTGTTCACCAAACATCCTGTGCCCATACGTCCCAACAGAATGGAGTTGCAGAAAGAAAACACCGTCACCTTCTTGATGTCACAAGGTCTCTTCTCATTCAGAGTCATGTTCCGTATTCCTACTGGGGTGATGCAGTCCTCACTGCATGTTATCTTATAAACCGTATGCCCTCGTCAGTCTTGAATGAACAGATCCCCTTCTCACTTATTTATCCTGACAAGGATCTGTTCACTCTTACCCCTCGTGTGTTTGGGTCAGTCGCATTTGTCCATCAGCTGTCGCCCGGTTCTGACAAGCTCTCTCCTAGGGCTGTCAAGTGTGTCTTTGTGGGGTACTCCAGAACTCAAAAGGGGTACAAGTGTTTTGACCCTCTGCGTCGGCGATATGTGATCAGCGCAGATGTTACATTCTTTGAATCCATCATGTACTTCTCAGAATCTGGGAACATGCAGCCACAATCTATATCCCCTGATACTGTGTTCATGGCACCACCAACATCTCAACCACCACCATCACCACCACCACCAGCGCCATCAATAGTACCTCCATTACCATTCCATTACACCCGAAGGCCGAATCAAGCTCATGGTCCTGACCAGTCAACTAGCTCGCCTATGGTATGTAATGAAAATATTAATGTTGATGAATCTGACGACATTTCTCAGCAGGGTGCATTACAGGAGCATGGTGATACCATGGCGGACCTAAATGTCCCAATCGCTCTACGCAAGTCGAAGAGAAGCTGTGTTCAGTATCCAGTATCAGCCGTGGTGTCGTTTGAGAGGCTATCTGGACCATTCAAGACGTTTGCATTAGCACTTTCAGATACAGCCATTCCACGGAACCATCATGATGCTATGCAGGATGCTAGATGGCGACTAGCAATGGAAGAGGAGATGGAGGCACTTCAGTCTAGAGGAACCTGGAGTTTGGTTCCTATACCTCCAGATGTTAGCCCGGTGAGTTGCAAATGGGTGTTTACAGTTAAGCACAATGCAGATGGTTCCATTGACAGGTACAAGGCACGCCTTGTTGCTCGGGGCTTCACGCAGACATACGGGGTAGATTACCTCGACACCTTCTCCCCTGTAGCGCGTCATTCCACTTTACGGATACTGTTATCTGTTGCTGTTGCTAAAGACTGGCCACTATATCAACTAGACGTAAAGAATGCCTTTTTGTATGGAGATTTGCAGGAGGAAGTCTATATGCAACAGCCACCTGGTTTTGCTGTTGAGGGGGAGTGTTCCAAGGTTTGCAGATTGCATAAGGCCATCTATGGTCTTAAGCAGAGCCCCAGAGCATGGTTCCAAAAGCTTTCAGACCTCTTTGAGAAACAAGGATACAAACGCTCCAATGCTGATCATTCCTTGTTCGTGCAGAAGACGGCGAGAGGTATCATTGTAATCATGGTTTATGTTGATGATATCTTGATTACAGGTGATGATGACCAAGGCATTAAGCAAGCAAAGGAAAGGCTGGGAAACGAGTTTGTCACTAAGGACTTGGGAGTCCTTAGATACTTCCTGGGGCTGGAATTTGCGAGAAATCCATACGGATTAGCCATGACACAGAGGAAGTATGTCACAGATCTACTGAGTGAGACAGGTATGCTAGGGTGTCGACCTGCTACAACACCAATGGACCCTAGCATGAAGCTGTATGATGATGACACGGAAGAGGTGGATCAGAGAAGGTACAGAGAACTGGTAGGCAAATTACTGTATGTCACTATCACTAGACCTGATATACAGTTTGCAGTGAGTCGTGTGAGCCAGTTCATGGAGCAACCACGCCAGGTCCATATGGATGCCATACACATGATTCTGAGATATCTAAAATCATCTCCAGGTGCAGGCTTGCTATTTAAGAAAGGAAAGGAGATTTCTGTTACAGGATGTGCGGATGCAGACTATGCAGGATGCCCCAAGGACAGGAAGTCAACGTCAGGGTTTGCAGTCTATGTTGGAGATGCTCTAGTTTCATGGAAGAGCAAGAAGCAGACAGTAGTAGCTAGATCCAGTGCTGAATCAGAATATAGAGCTATGGCCCAGGCGTGCACAGAAATGATGTGGGTAAAATCCTTGCTTGCAGACCTATGTATTGATATACCTCTTCCTATGATGCTGGAATGTGACAACCAGGCCGCCCTGTTCATTGCAAATAACCCAGCTTTTCATGAGAGGACCAAGCATATTGAGGTCGACTGTCACTACATACGTGACATGATTCAGAAGGGGTTCATTGCTACATCTCACGTTACATCAGCGAATCAGACTGCTGATATCTTCACCAAAGCATTATTAAAAGGCCCATTCCAGAAGTGTGCGTCCAAGCTGAGCATGATTGATATCTATGCTCCATCTTGAGGGGGAGTGTTGACGTATATGTTGACGCACAGACTACTTTGTATCTCTTTGTTATTTTATTTTCTTGTTAGTCTTCTTGTGTAATTTACCCATAGGCTACTCTCCTATATAAGAGAGCCTAGGGCTGAGGAATAGAATAACTCATTCACGTTTCCCAACATTGTGGCTTTTGAGCTTCTTCAATGACTGCCGACCTCTCCTTCGATGCCTACATCGCCGACCTGCCTCTGTGGGGCTTCTCGTCCAAAGGAACCAGTCAGATCAGTACCGATCTATGTTCGAGCCATAATGTCGCCCTCATCAGAATCGGTGGCTTTGAGCACCACAATAAAGCGATGACCTCCGGCTCCTCTCCAGCCTGCAAACTGGAACAACAAAGTTTCACGACTTCACCTGCATGTAGCAGCGTCTCTCGGAGAGCCTTCACCTTCCAGCATCTCAGCAGGATGCCTAGAATCTTCATCTTCCATGTCGTGTAGACACTCCCCGAAGCACCATCCAGATAACGTGGTCTCCACCACCGTCTTCATCCCCTTGATTCCATTGGTAAGCATCCCTCAATGGCCCCCTTTAGCACCTCCTTTGCACCTGCAAATGATAACCCCTCACACAAATCAACCCTCCTGGAATTTCGAACATATCGACATCCGCCTCGTCCAATATTGTCGCAGTGAGCCCATCGTGGATCGTTCAAAAAGCCTCCTCGTCGCCTTCCCGATCAAGATTTTGTCTATCTATTGCTCAAACGCCATCCCCTCAGAAAGATTAAGGAATAGGCTTGCGAAATCCATTTTCGAACAAAACTGCTTTTAATCATCACGTGCCACTTCTGCTGCCAGAGATGCCTTCTTTAAAAAAGACTCTTTATCTACTTCTAGGCATCTTCAAACCCTTCATACACAATGCTCAACGATAGCCTCCAATCACTATCAACAATACGCAAGATACGGACAAGCAAGGAAAAGACCTTCAAGGTCAAGAAAACTTGGCTCCAAAATAATGCACTTAGGACAATTGATCCAACCATTTCACCTTTCATTGTCTTGGACCACTTGCACTCTCTCCATTCATCAGAAGAAAACATCAATCTCAGCTCCTCTTTTCTATCAATGACACTTTGTAGCTATTGGATTATGTAATAGAGGGGTAATTAGATCTCTCCAAGATCCAATTACCCCCAACTCCACATCTACTGTCTGTAGGACTCGTCTGTCTGTGGGACTATATAAGGATCCACACACCCTTTGTGCTCATTGAGAAATTTTAATAAAAGATCTGGTCCTTTGAGGCCTTCTCCCGTGGTTTCATCATGGTCCTGACTCCTAAGGGAGTAGGGATCTATGTAACATGATGTTTATGTTTCTTGATTTATTGTTTTGATTATTGATTTGCTTTAGCTTATTTATTTCAACATGGTATCATAGCATGCTCGATTTTAGGGATTTGCTCGTAAAGATTTACGGTTGATTATATTCATGTTTGAGATTTGTTCATGTTTATCGATTAGTTCAACTTTGAGATTCAGTCTTGGGTTTCTTAAAACCCTAATTCTCTGTCGTCATCGACAACGTTGTCGATCTTCTGATCCAGAACGTGCACCATCTCCAGGCACACCACAATTTGTCTCCAGTTCTGACCACACACCTTCCAAGCACGTACTTCATCTCTATCCATCCAATTCAAGATCTCAATCAACCCCTATTTTGTGATGGTAATAAGGATCACACGTGTTGCCCAATGGATCAAAACAACATAGAAAGAGGGGATGAGCACCCCCTCCAGGCGATATCTCCGACACAACCTCGTCCCCAATCGCCGCCAAGAAAACTCCTAATTGCTCTCTCCACGTCAAGCGCCGCCGACCACACAAGAGCATCACCGCTCACCTCGGTACCAAGTCGCATATCTCGAAGAAGAAGAGGAGGAGGAGGGAGGCGACGCATCTCCCACCTACCGCAAACCCATTGATCGCTGCAGATCTTGTCGCAAGCGCCCAAGCAACGCCTCCTATCTTCTCACATACGGCAAATCACTCCACCTCACCAAGCTTCGCCCCTTGCAGAACTCCCATGGTAGTAGCACCTCCAAACCCTACCTCTGCGAACCGACGGTAACAATGGGTTCTCTTTCTCATAGAGAATCATATCCTTCATTGGGTTTTAAAAGCCATGTTGGGATATTCCTTATATAAAAAAGGGTGGACCGTGTTTCAGGAAGTTATGGCCCAATGGGCGTGAGAGGAATTATAAAGAAAAAGGGTGACGCTTGTAAAAAAGGGGCGCAGCATGATTTTGGGCCCTATTTGGACCGTGTTTCATGAAAAAATGAGAGATTTTTTGAAATAACGGAGTTGTGGGCTGCGGGGAAGGGTGGGGTTTTGGGATCAGAGTTGGCAAAGGTGTTGGGGCTATCGTCGGCGCATATGATAGTGGTTAGGATCCTCCTGGACAACGGCGTCGGGGGGGAGTGGTGGAGCCTTCATACCTTCTTATGAAATAGAGGGTTGTTCTACTTCTACAGTAAGATATCTAAATTGAACCATGAATCTAGCCATTACTGTAACTTGATGCTTGAATGGGGACGATGTTTGTACCTCTCTTGTCATGAATGTGACCATGCGACAACTCAAGTTGAGCTAGATTCTTCAAGATCGATAAGGTCTTCAGCTTGCCAGAAAATCGCTTTTTGCGGACAGATCAGCATATCATGAGGATGACTTGTTGGACGCGCTCTGATACCACTTGATGGAAACACGAATTTCCATCAGTGAAAAATAATAACTTTGACGGTCGAAATATTTGGTGGAGAAGAAATGGAGGGAGGAAGAAGAGAAGACACGCTGGATGCGAGAGATTTGGACAAAGAAGAAGCATGAAGATCGCATAGAGGGAGGAGAGGGAGAGATAAGTTTGAGAAACTCCAATTTAAATTCAACTTGATTTGTTTCCAACTAGATACTACTATCTCCTTTATATAGAAGGGGTGGGATTATAGAAATGGAAAGAAAATAAAATTAAATCCTAAATTGACTCTAATCGACTCACTAATTGATTTGGGGATCACAGACGATCTCTTTACTTAAATAAAATTGCAGCGAACGTCAATAAATTGTAAATAAAATTATCCTAACTCTAATTAATTGACTCTAATTTAATGATGGAAAATAGGATCCTGATTAAATAACGGCAAACTTGAACGGACAAAAAACCCTGATTGAGACCATATTCATTGTTCCATGTTGCATCATAAAATGACCCTTCGATAAATGGATGGACTTCGTTGGATGGCGAGTAAGAGGAGAGCGAGAGGGAGAGAAAAGGATTGGCTTCGCTGGTAAGTCTGCGATAAAAGAAGGCTCGGAAGCGGAAGCAGGAGAACATGGTCAGGTTGGAGAGGAGGGATCACGATTTTAATGAGAAAAGGAGAGGAGGGCCAGCGTCTTTCTTGATGAGTTTTGAGGTTATGAGGAAGGAGAAGATGACCACTAGTTCTTTTGACAAGTCCAAGACTGATTGGTCATTGGTTAGCTATCGCAACTCGCGACGCAAACGAGGACAACGTCGCTATATACGTGGCTTCGTTGCGCATTGTGCCTTCGTCTGCTCGCAACCACCACATTGCTTTGGGTGCGGTGTTGTTTGTCACCGTAAGTCAACATGTACTTCAGAGCTTCTTTGTGCTTGACGCCGAAGATTGCTGCGCGAAATCCTGAGGTGTTAGCAGGTCATGTAAAGCATCACATAACAAAGTAGGATAATTCTCGGAGCTATACGGAAGTGGTTGACAGTGTATTGTGTACCATCATTTTGAAAAACGATAGGTTGCTCATCGGATCCTGCTTGAAAGGGTTCTTCGATGTGAACTCTATTTCCTTGGCGCTGCAACAAAAACTTAGGGGAGGATTTTCGGGTGATGTTTTATAGGTGCTTCAATTTGTTACGTGAGAGGTTTTGACGTCTTGAGAGGAGATACTTTTATTTGTCAGAAGCGAAGATGGGTGTTGATTGGAGATTGCCTCGATTCACGGTCAATGAAACTCCGAATTCCTATGCTCGTGTGTTACGAGTGTTTGGCGTTCCCTTACTTCTGCATACAGCAGAAGCTCTGGGATCGGTTCACCACCATCGTGGTGCTTGAAGGAGGAGGTTTGGTTCGGTTGGTTGTGCGAATTTCCGCTTGTTGGTGAGAGTCCTTCATCATCCTCCTCCCCGCTGACCCCACCAACCGCCCCAGCACCCCCGCCTTCTCTCATATCTCCATCACCGACTCCATCTTCCCCTCCGATCGCCGAAGTATCACCACCCCAATGCCCGCCTCGCATCGCCACCAGCATCATCTCGTGGTGTCTAGCACCGCTGCCAGGTTTACGAAAAGCCCCTCCACCAGAACCTGCAACTATCAATTCGGTGTGCATAAGTGTTCGCGAGTAGAGAACCACCACTACCACCATGTGGGCTAGAACCCTCCATGCCCAAGTTGGAATCCCTGTTGTGTGAGCCCACCTGGAAAGCACCAGAGCTATGGCCACCTATGTGACCCCTCCATCCAAGTTTACCACCGCCTGATAGACCTGGTTGGTCGCCTCGACAAGCGTGGACGATCGTTCTCTTGCGATCCTCAATGATGGGGGTTCCCAATCGGGAATCCTAATTGTAGGTGTCGTTGAAGAAGAGATGGGACGAAAATCCATCGAATCCCTCTACACGGAGTCCTATCACATGGAATTAGGGATTCGGGTTGTTATTGTTGAGAGTTTTTATGCTATGTAACTCTTTTACAACTTATTTATTTCATTCTTCTTATGTAATTTACCCACTAGAGTTTCTCTCTTCTATATAAGAAAACCCTTAAGCTCAGCGAATAAACAACGAAGTATTTTCCTGAATATGGTATCATAGCGACAGTCCTGGGCCAGAGCCCTGAGTCACCTCCAACCCTACATCCAAGCATCACGCCCCAACTTGGAGGCACTTCCGTTGTCGTGCGGCAACCTCCAAGCCCTACCGTCAGCCACTGCCAGTGGCAACGCAACCCTAGAGGCGGCGCCAGCACCCTAACCGCAGTGCAGCCACACTCCTTGATGCAGCGTGATCCCAAATTATAGGGCCGACTTTATTTAATTAATAGTCAATTTTATTTACGTTTTTAAGTTGTCATAATTGCCTAATTAAGTAATTGAGATCGCCTGTGATCTCAACGTTTATTTCGTAGATTTTAATTTGAAATTGGGTCAATTAATTAGTTAGAGTCAGTTTAGGCAAGTCGGTTGTCAATTTTAATTAATTTACTATTTTTGTAAGCCCCATCTCTCCTATATAAAGAGATGGTAGCCCAATATTTTTAGACAGTTGATTATGAATGAAAATTGAGATTTTTATCTCCCTCTCTCCTCTCCTTCTCTCCACGCGATCTCCGCGGTTCTTCAACCCCGCGCTACCGACGTGTTCTTCTTCTCAATCCTTCCAAGTTCTTCTTCTCAACCCTTCTATTTCTTCTACCAAAAATCCACCACAAAAAAATTTATTATTTCGACGCCGCGAAAATCCGATCCGCATCAATTGGTATCAGAGCATGGATATTGAATCGTTCCTACGATTCAACGATCCCGTGGCATATTGGCGCTTGAAACTTGATCTCAACCGCATATCTCATGGGCTGCATGCACGTTCGCGTCAACGAAAGTTCAAAAAGCGTCTCACGGCATCCCTGAAGGTTCAAACATGGCTGGACGCGCTGACTGACGAAGAAAACGTCGCCGAAGAAGACAAAACGGCCGCTGCCCAGACCGTTTTAGAAGAAAAAATCGATGAAAAAGCTGTTGTCCAGGAGATTTCAGATCTGAATCCGTCATCAACGGCGGCCCCAATCGCAGTCCCGACCCCTCCTGCGGCTCCCCAGGCCGCCCAGATCCTCGCGCCCCACCGGCAGTCCCTCCCGCAGTCCCGACGACCCCATTCCCGTCCCCAACCTCGCCGGCGCCGTCCCTCACCCCCGCAAATCCCGCCGCACAGAACCCATCCCTACCCGCCTCCCCAACCCTCGCCGCCCGACCACAGGCCGCCCCCCCTGCGCGCCACCATCTTCCCCGCTACCCCCATCACTCTCGCCACTCCCTCTCTTCATCCCCCACGTTTTCTCTCCCCCACAACATCAACCTTTCCCCGCACCGCCTCCTCCCAACCCTGTGGCCCTCCACACAGCGCCACCATCTTCCCCGCTACCCTCCACCGCGTTTCCAGCCCATCGCCACCCCCGCAGCCATCCTCGCCTGAGCCCCGCGTGATACCCACCTCCCCGCAGAGCCGCCCCAGCGGAACCGTTGCCCCAAGCCGCACCGTCGCGAGGCGGCGCGCCACCTGCGCGAGATCTCGAGCGGCTCCTGCCCCCCCCCGATACCGCGCCTCCCACGCGAAGCCCTAACCAAAGGGGCGAATGTCACGGAATGTCAATCCCATGGTTGGTGGGGATGGAAATTAAGTGGGAAAAATTGCGAGAAAAACCCCAAATTCCCCATATTTACAGAGAGTTCAAAAGCCATAGGAAAGACAGAAAGAATAAGGGGACGTGAAATTTTCACACACACCCCTGGCGGCCGAAATATTTAAAAAAGAGGGTTGTAATTGGGAAATCAGGGGATCTTCCTTATCCAAATAGGACTAGGACCTTGGGTTTTCCCTATATAAGGACCCCATGGCTTCATTCCTTAGCCACATCTCCTCTTTTCCTCTCCTTGTGCCATTGCTTCACTATGGATTCTTCAAAGGTCATATTCTCCATGCCGCATCAAT
This sequence comes from Ottelia alismoides, assembly GCA_037367405.1. NCBI lineage: Eukaryota > Viridiplantae > Streptophyta > Magnoliopsida > Alismatales > Hydrocharitaceae > Ottelia > Ottelia alismoides. The sequence goes on from JAZKJV010010087.1 coordinate 86,326, forward strand.
TTTTTTAACATCACAGGAAGGAGACAACACGCAAGATGACGCCGCCGTTCGCGCCACACATGTTCTTCAACCACGACGGCCGCATCATCCCCGCCCACGTATGGATTCCGCCGTTCGCTCCACATCAGTTCTTCCAGAAGACGACGGAACGCGCCGAATCATCCTCCAAGCCTGCAGATCCCGCAATTCGTCAGGAGCCGAATTTTTAAAGCAGAGGAGAGTTGATGCAGCGTGATCCCAAATTATAGGGCCGACTTTATTTAATTAATAGTCAATTTTATTTACGTTTTTAAGTTGTCGTAATTGTCTAATTAAGTAATTGAGATCGCATGTGATCTCAACGTTTATTTCGTAGCTTTTAATTTGAAATTGGGTCAATTAATTAGTTAGAGTCAGTTTAGGCAAGTCGGTTGTCAATTTTAATTAATTTACTATTTTTGTAAGCCCCATCTCTCCTGTATAAAGAGATGGTAGCCTAATGTTTTTAGACAGTTGATTATGAATGAAAATTGAGATTTTTTTCTCCCTCTCTCCTCTCCTTCTCTCCACGCGATCTCCGCGGTTCTTCTTCTTCAACCCCGCGCTACCGGCGTGTTCTTCTTCTCAATCCTTCTAAGTTCTTCTTCTCAACCCTTCTATTTCTTCTACCAAAAATCCACCACAAAAAAATTATTATTTCGACGCCGCGAAAATCCGATCCGCATCACTCCTATAGATGTAACAGCAATCTGACGGACCCACAGGTGCCATCTAGAGACCCTACAGGTGTTGAGAGTCATCCAACGACGCTCGATAGCCCTCCTGCGACCCTGAGTTCGCAGTTTTGGGTCTGATTTCGGAGTTTTTGGTCTGATTTTGCCCAATTTCAGACCGAAATCAGACCAAGTTCTGCCTCATCTTATCTAGCAGTGGTTGTGGTATTAGTCTACGCCCACAACCACCCCTTTATGTATCTGTGTAGACGCTTCACAATCTGTCTAAGGTCCCAGTTATCTGTCCACTATGCAGAAAGCAGAGTTGATATGCCATCTACAGGTGCCTTCAATGGTCCAGCACCGATTATCAAGATGGACGGAACAAAGTACGAGTTGTGGGCGATGTAGTTCATGAATCTATTACAGAGTCATGATAAGAAGCACATTCTAACGCACGATGAACCTGTGAAAAGGATTGGGACCAATGCCTCACATGAGGCGGATGATGTCTATGCTAGGGTATGGCTATCCAGTATTGTCTCTGTTGAGATAACCAATGATGTCATGAGTCAACCCACAGCAAAGGTAATATGGGACATCCTCGCAGGTATATACTCTCAAGCAAGGAATGAGTTGAAGATATTGCAACTCCAGCATGATATCTTCATGACCAATCAGGGTGATCATCTTCTTCACGGCATGTACACATCTTTGAGGGGTATGTTTGAGTGACTCCATAGCTACATACCTCTGACGATCTCACCGTAGCAGCATAAGTCCTCGAGATTCTGTCATGATCGGAGTGTTTCTGTCTGCCCTTAACCCGGAATACGACTCGTCCTGCTCTCAGCTTCTCACAGTCGCTACCATACCACCTAGATAGATGTTTCTTAGCTAGATCTTTCTTGCTAATATGGCTTCTAAAGTAGCTTCGGAGTGCCAACACACCACTTGAAGACTGAATGGATCAAGGTGCCGGCAATGGATTAGGCCATTTGGTTTTCAAAGGAACGAAACACTATACGAAAAGCATTATTGCTCATGCATATCATATGTACATTTCTCGTGCATATCATATGTATATTTTGCATGCATATCATATGTATAACTAGTGGAAAACACACTTGTGCATAATTATTTTGGGAAAAAAATTCTCTTTGGGAGGTCACCAAGAAGTGGTGATTCTCCCTATTTTTATTTCAAAAAGACGGTGTGGTCGCAAAAAGAGCGCCTCTAAAGTTAAGATTTTGAGCTGAAGAGATGTGTAAGTGGCTCACAATAAGCTCAAGTCCTAAGCACCTTCGATCAGGTGATAGAGTAGGGGCGGGGGGCAAGCATGTGTGTGATCATGTTCAGTGCAAAACTTTTGAGATCTGGATACTCTCCTAGTTGAGAAATAGGTGACTAGAAGCGTAAAGGAAAATGATAACGGAAGAAATAACCCATAAAAAATGTGTCTCACATGGAAAACCAAATGCTAGGACCTAAGCCTAAAACAAGGTACATAGCAAGACCAATGACCAAGTGAGCAAGGTACTAAAGTCCAAGGCTCGAGCAACTTGCAAACATTGCAACCAAGCCTAGATCACAACCAACCCGACGCCATAATTGAGCTTCAAACCCAAGGAGTAGCTTGTCATCAAGGAGATGCATGCGGATAGATTTCAAGGGCAACGCAAAGCTTCTAATGGGAGAGACACGTCTAACAAGAAATAGCAAAATACGTCACCTTGGAAAACACAGATGATTCCCCATAAAGGCTGAAAACTCACGACATATGAAAGGATGTTGGCCAGGCACATTGTATTAATTAGAGAAGAGAAACTACCACCTCATGAGGAGGTGAGGAAATGACTATATAAGTAGATGTATGCCCCCACAATAAAGAGGATCAAATGAGAGCCAAAGGAAAGGGCCAAAGGAGAAGAAAGGTACCAAGCATCCATCGTCATCCTCCAACAGGGGAAGAATGAAGGGAAAACCAATGTTGTAAAAGTCACCCGACTAGCCTGACTAGTAGGTCCGACTAGTCTAGTCAGTGGGATGGCCGACCGAGTATCAACTAATTCCGACTAGGATCATTAGTCAACCAATTTTTGCTTGGAGATACCATATTTTCTTACTTTTTAAAAAATAAACTTATTCTAATATGCTTAATGTTTTATTTAAATTCAATTACTTCTTTTGATTCATTATTATAGTAAAAAAATATGAATCTATGTAAATATATTATAATATGTGTATAAAAATGACATATATATTTAAAAAGTCAAAGCCGATTAAAGCCCGACTAAATCTGATTAATCGCTCAACTACTGATTAATCCTTAGTCGGTGACCCGACTGACCGAGCACCGAATACCGACTTTTGCAACCTTGGGGAAAACAGGAGGCTCACGTGACTTTAGCGTCGCCCACTGACCAATCCTCGGGTCGGGGAAAGAAGAACGATGTCTCTCCTCGGTCTCGCCTCCGGTCTGTGAAAGTGCGAAGAAGATAGAGTGAGAAGTTGAAAAAAAGAAAAGAAAGAAGAGTCGCCAAGTCACTGTTTATAAGGGACACACCGGGATAGTTTAAGACGTCGACCCATCCTTTATCAAAATGGAGGACATCCTGTAACCTCTCCTTGAGGGAGATGACTGTAACCTTCTCTCATAAAGGAGAATGGTGAAACAACAAAGGGTTTATACTGGAGCAGTTGAGGAGCCGAACCTCGAAAGTCTATTGGAAAGTCCCCCCACATTAATGGGGATTCCTAACCAACATCATCAACTACGTTCAAATGCACGAAGGGTTAGACAAGTGACGTTTGTCGTGTTCATGATTGAACCTCTACTAGAGGCTTAGATTTCTAACAAGAACACATGAAAACAACCGAAAGCAATTATGATGTAAACCTAATAGAATTCAGTTCGAATGAAATGCAACGATTAAGTCCGCAACCTCTCCATGAATTCAATAATCTCCCCTCCTTGAAATATTCCCTAAGAAAGAAAGAACTGGAATTTTTGAGATCTAAATAGAAACCCTGAGAGGAAGTGGTAGACCTCTTGCTTCCAGGAGGGGAGGGCGCGGAGTTGCCCAGCATCTGCGGCCGCCTTGCGCTTGCGAATAGAGGTGTCTTCCTCACGCTCGATCGGCGCTCCAAAGTAGACGAAGTCGGCCTCGTCTGCATCCATAGCTCCAACGTGATATCACACACAAGGAAGAGCAGGAACGGTGATGGAGAGGCTGGCTTCTCGAAGGCGGCACTGATGGATGGGTCCGGTGGCGTCGGAAGTGGTTGTTTGCTGTAGATTTTGCCGGCTGTGATGCGGCAGAGGCTCGAGAGAGCGACCGCGACTTCTGCGAAGGCGGTCGCGGGTATAGCTCTGCCACGAGGATGGCGACGGTGATGCTGGCAGTTCTCTCTGGCGATGTTTGCTGTCGACGGCGAGTGGAGAAGATGGACGACGGAACGGGAGCTTTGCAGTCGGCGTGGCCAAAGGTGTTTCCCTCGAGGGAAGGATGATGGGTTCCACCGAAGGGGGTTCGTCTTTCCTCCTGGGAGATGAGGACGCGGTGGCGAACGACGGCGAGGTTTCCAAAAGATTACGTCTTCGCCTGCGAACTCTGAGGAGCGGTAGGCGATTTATTTTCTTCACAAGAAAGTTGTCAAGAATCAATGAAAGTTATCAATTTCAAACCCTTTTCATTACTTGGATTTATGTACCCAATTCGATTCAATAGATCTTAACCCTGATTTGTTTCCCAACAACAAAGTTTATTAAATTTTTAACCCAGAATTTTAAGTATCTAATTTTCCATATTTTCACATGATTCTGACCAACAGTTTTTTATTTATATTCTTTTTTTATTTGTTCATTTTATAATTTTGTCTCGTAGAACTTGTGGTTGATAGTGAAATATTTTTTTTCTTAATAAATATCTTCAGATATTTCTCGAGATATCTTCTTATGACATTTATAATTAGTCATAGCTTACGTGGACAGTATGATAAATATACATCTACAAGAACTAACTAATTAACTCTTAAAACGATATTATAAGAATCAATATTGAACATCTCCCATTTATTTTTACAAGCAACCACGGCAAAGTCATATTTCGATATACCTACTAAATCGTTTTATGAAGTATAAGCGGGAGGAAATTATTCTACAAGTGCAATACTATTAAAACTTCATGTAACCCTTATTAACGTTATGTGCACTTTATTTATAGGAACCATCATATTTATATTTTACCAAAGAGTAGTGCATTTAAATCTATTGTCCAAATGTTCAACTCCTGAAGAAATCTTCGTTAACATGGATTTTCTTTAAAGTTATTTATTTATCTATTATTTCTTAATTTTATTGATTTATTAATTATTTATTTAAATAAAAAATAGTTATGCATAGGTTGCATGTTCAACATTATAAAACAAGCAAATGAATTCCCTTTTTAGGGACACCTACAAACATAATACAAAATTAAAAAGTTAAAAACTACAATTCGTGGTCTCTATAATATGAAAAGTATAAAGAATATAAAACATCATGAGGAATAATAACAAATGAATGATGTTACTAACCATAAATTAACCAAGATTGTGTCACCATTCAACAATAGGTATATATTTTTTTCGACATTAATCCACAACACACTTCACAATCTCATTCACCAAGTTTACTTACAAAGTCATTTTATGAAAAGTAAGTACCAACCGTAGTCATTAGTTATTACAACATATAAGGCCATCGATTCTATGGTTATGTATAATCTGAACTAAAAATAACCTAGTATCATCTGCAAGGTTGCTACATCACATAGCTTATGTTTACATATTAAATCCCCATGTATGCTCTTGCACTCTCTCTTTATTTGGATCCCAAGGTAAATAATAAGCCAAAACAATCCAATTAAAATATAACTTCTGGAGCATAGATCTTTGGATTTTTATCAAGTAAGACTAGACTTGACAACTTGTTGGGTTCGAGCTCAGTTGAAGTAGTTGACAACTACCCAAAATGCTTAAACCAAGCTCTTAAGAAGTAATCCCTCGCTTTCACACATCATTCTCACATCGTCAGTATTAGATTTGGGACCATGTTTGAGGTATTACAACCTCCTCCATTTATATTTGCAATGTCCTTGTTGCAATAAGGCCTACCACTAATTCCCATTAATAGTGACGACTGCACATTCTGGGTAAACTTTTTGTCATGTCACTTTGTAAGGATGGCTTCATCTTTTGGGTATCATTTTCCACTACCCTTTTCACTATAGAGGAATATATTATGATACCATTTTCAATGTCTCTGACTTAGATCATCATACCGTTATTAAGAAGACTAGTCGTGACAACTTGTCGGGTTTGTGCTTACTTGAACCTATTAACAATCATCCAAACTGCTTAAGCTCAAGTTTTCAAGTAGTATCCCTCATTCTTATAACACACTCTTATATTTTGTGAGCATTATATATAGGACTATAGTTGAGGTTTTATATAAACATGACTGTACATGCAGGCACGTACTCGTGTATGTGGGGATAGAGGATAGAAAGTAAGAGTATGGTGTGTAAGGGAATGTAATACGACAACAGAATCTAAAGTTGCAGTTCCACATGCATATGTGTGTGCGTGTGAGCAAGTGGATGCTCGAATAAGGTCACGTTTCACATGATTCTATTCCTTGTTGGCTTGTAGTTACCACTAATCTTTCAAACGATGTTTAACAATTACATAGCTAATAATGAAAATATTTTATTCACCAACACTCTCCTTTTGCTCCGATATATAATGGTCTAATCCATGAAAACTAAAATAGAGGAGATAAGAATTAAGTCAATCACAACATATATTGTCTAAACAAGTAAAATATAGAATTGTTTCTTGAGATTGTTATTACATCGATGGCATGCAGGTGACCTTCACATCATATCCTACCCTAATCTTAAGCTAGAAGAGCTAGGTATTGTATTATATTAAGTTTCTTATCATGAAATGTTATTAGTTAGTTATATGAGCTAGAGAACCATCATGTATGCCATACCTTTCGATATCATGAAAATTAATTGTAAGTCATGTATGAGACTACATTTTTTCGTAAATGAGCATTTTATGATGTATCACTCATCAAGACCTTTTCGAATGTGCCCAAAAACATCAAAATTTGAGTTCATATACGAAAGTTACGTATATTTGAAGTTTGTGATTCGGTAGCCAGATCCTGATCTCGAAGATTGAAACCTGAAGGGAGGTGATTGTACCTCAAGCATAATGAAAGCGTCTGAGTTGGATCATGGCCGACAAAAAAACAATATTTGACATACAAGTCACAGTAGCATCGGAATTTAATTTTTTTCTATGGAACCACATGGATTGGGAACTTCTCCCAATATGTTCCATAAAAATCACACAAGTATTAGGCTTATCTCTTGAAACATGATTGCGATATCTTCTAGTCTCTAAGCGAAGAGACTCTTGTCATAAGTATGGTATACTTGAGACAACACTTGCGAGCACGGGGATGAACAACGTGACTTCCATCTTCAAGAGCACGGGGCACCGAAGAAGTAACCTCCTTGAGATCGATCGAATCAATCCAGCAACATGACGACATGGCAAGGACTGTCATAGGCTTCAAATACCAAGGACAGGTGGCAGCCATAAGGGAAGAGGAGAGGGGGCGTATGTGGTGTAGATAGAGAGAGATAGAGATCATGTTTTCGCGTATTGTGTTGTAACTTGAAAGATCTAGGTTTACATAGCATTCCTAATAATATTCATTGATCAAGATTACATGCGGCTCCAACCACAATTAGGATTATGAGTTAATAAATAAATTATCAACTCCATTTTTAAAATTAATTCTGAGACAAAATCAATCTCTATGAATTGGATTATGAGAGAGATAGAGAGCTCCTTAGGAGGGGACAACTACCATGGTGACTCCTACCATGGCTATCTCACCCAATTTAGGAGTGGGGGCTTCTTCTTTCCTAATCTTACTTTATGCATATCTCTATTAAATCAAATCTTAATTCATAGAAATATTTTATCAACTAATTATCGTCAAATAATTCCAAATTCTTTGCAATGATTATAAATAAATCATTGATAATTATGAATCATACTCACCATTCAAACTAAATGTAAATCATACATTCGTTGGCATAATGTGAATCCAATTCACATTAATTTTGATGTCATGAATCTTATTCACGATTAAGTCTCTCTAGGATAATATGAATCACATCCACGCTAGCTGAGATTAATGTGGATAGATTATCCACATTAATCATATCCAATTAATTAAATCCAGTTTAATTATCTTAAATGTCTCTCTACACATATCGAACAATGTGAGTTATATTTCACATTAATCATGATAATTAAGTCTAATTTAATTATATCTATTTCTCTTTATTCTTCAATACTCATATATTATCTAATGGAACAATCCTTGAACTCTTTAAAGGATAGCGTGCATTCTCCCCATATACTTGATGATAAGGACATGGAGATTGTCTAAGCCATGTATAGTGACTTGGAATATGAGATATATTCTCATTTTCAGATATAAAAGGACCATTCAGAGATGTATGATCATGTCAAACATGATACACACTTTTCTATTGCATTTGAATCGAATTCATATTTATGTCCAAACTTTTATCAAGAATGGATTAATAATTCGATGAGTGATGTCACTAAAATATAAACATGTTTCATCATTCTCTCGGAATGGAAGCTGTTAGTATCTTGATTTCATACTTATTGTATCATTATTTTGATAATAAAAAATCTTTGTGAGTATAGAGATAGTTCTGTAGATTCCATGGCAAGTTCACTCCAAGTTTGGAGTACAAAAGTTGTAGACAAGATGAAAGCTATGGATAAAGTGAAGAGGAAGAATGAAGACTTTTGTAATAGGCATACGATGAATCTCCATTTCATCAATTTATTCATTCTGGACTTAACCCTAGTAAATGCATGTCAATACCCTTAATTTACACAAATTAACATTCATACTTTGTTGTGTAAATACCATATAAAACACTACTTTTAATGCCAAAATTATATAACAAGGAAAAGAAAAGAAAAAAATAAAATATCAAAGATAGTTTATGACCCTAAACCTCGAGACCTAGGCATCTCGATGACTAGGTCAACAAGAAATAAAGCAGGGGGAGAAAGGGCCAATAATTCAATAAAATTCCATTTTATCAATTCATTATTTATTCATTTTTAGGACCCATTTTATTTTCCAGTTTTTTATATCTCAAATAAATAAATTTTGTACATAAAAGTTGTATATAATAAAATATAGGAAAATAAAAAATGTATTTCATACAAAAATAATATACGGAATAAAAGTTATACTCTAAATAAAATTCCTAAATCCCAACTTCCCAGACTCTTATATCTTAAATAAAAAGTCAAAATACATCAAAATAACTTTAATTATATATAACTTTTAATAAGTTATTTAATGAAGGTGGTTTCATATTTTTTGGAGTAAAGGTGTGAAAGTAAGGTTTTGGATCCCTATTATATAATATACCTGATTAAAATATTCATTTTATTAATTCTTTATTATTTTATAATTTTATATTCTTATAATATTTTAAATATTATTTATAATATATTTAAATATTAAAATTAAAATAAAAAACTAAATAAATGATTAAAAATAAAATATGTATATAAAATACATAGATGAATATACAATAACTATACTAATATAATAAGTATATCTATTTATTTAAGTGTAAATGATATATCATAAAAATGTAATAAAAATATAATAAAGTCTACAAAAATAAGTTATAATTATATAAAATAAGAAAATAAAATAATGAAATAAAAAATACAAAATAAAAATAAAATTATACAAAACATAGATAAATATACTTATACATTAACCCTAACAATTAACTTGTATTTAAAAAGCTCTAAAAGTAAATAAAAAGCATAATAAAATACTATTAAAAATAATAAACATTTTTATTTATAATTTAAAATCAATAAAATCATTTATTATTTTATATATAATTTCTAAATAATTTTTAGGTCTTATTTCTAATTGGTCCACGTGGACCAACCAGCTTTCGCTCCCAATTAACCTCGGTCAACTCTGACCGAAGTCCTAGAGTTGTCAAACCTATGTTTCCACCTCGTTTCTCGATTTTTTGGAGCTCGATCCTTGCATCTTTTATGGTTGACTCCTTCATAACTTTTTCTCATCGAATGATAACCTATCAATTCTGATGATTGTCTCGAGGATTGGATCACTGCCGCTCTTGTTGCCCCTTGTTCTTTGGAGCCTGTTCACCACCTCGTACAAAAACCTCCCATCGACCTCTTTTATTTTTTAACCTCCTTGACCCAGATTTGACCCTCTTCCTTGGAGCTTTGAATTGAGGCGGGTGACATGCGTCTCCCAACCCTTAGAGTAACTCCATATCTCGTTGAGGGTGGCTTCCACCATCTTCGGCCACCTCCACTGCCACGAGGTGTATCTTGTGGCTTACAGCCACTCAAGGTCCGTTTATTTGCCATGTAATTTAGTCTTACCCTTAGGATCTATTCGTTGCCTTTATTTTGAGTTTTAATCGCATGTTTTGGCCTAGCCAAGCTCCTTCATAGTTCGTCAGAGCTTGATCTCCGATGAACCCCCATCCACTGTGCCCCTTGTTGTCCAACTGCCTGACCACCTCCAAACCTTCCCCTTCGCTTCTGCTATACCACCCTCCACCCCTTCAACCTATGTCTCTCCGGAGTAGGATCTCGGTGCTCCCACTCCGCCAACTCGTCGGAGCACCATCACCCCAGCCGCCTACACCTCCATTCCCACCAAATCAAGCCCCATGACCCTTTTTGTTCTTGAGCTAACCCTTCTTGCAGGACCCGGAGGTTTCAGACCCCGCGAGGGGTCGATTTTGGCATCATTGCAGGTACCTAGAGTGCCTTATCTTACTCGACCCTGTAGGCGATCTACGACGTTCTCCGGATCCTTTTGCGCCTTCCAACGGCCCCCTAGGAAGCTTCTGGGCCTCTCAATTGAGCATCAGGAGGTCAGAGGCATGCCCCATCGTCGATCGAAGCTCGAAAGAACGTGAGTTCTTCTATGTTCTTTCGAGCATCTTCCTAGTTGTTCGATCTCCTCTTGGCTGCAGATTCACCAGCCGTCATTAGATTTTGTGGAGCTGCATCATCCAATCAAGATCTAAGATCTAATCCCAAGCGTCGCTCGTGAACCAGCATCGTTGCGCAGGGGCACGCCACATGGCAAGTGAACCAAATCCAGACGTTGGCCTGCGCCCAAGGCTTTGGGTATTTTGCACCTTTTTTAGAAGTATTTTTGTATTTATTTTTTGACACATAAACCTTCATCTATTGTGTTAATTATTCTGTAACTATTGCAAAAACACCCTCAAGGTTCTCTTGATTTCATTTTAGCCCGTGCCAGCTTACCTCACGTGGCCGCCCACGTGAGGTGGGAATTTTGTAGACAAGCCCCAAACTTTTTTGTATTTCAATTTGGCCTAGGATCTTTTTATTCCATTTATAACTTTTTGGTAAAATTGTAGAAAGGCCCTCATTTATTTTAATTACATAAATACCCTGCTAGTAGTGTAGTTTCTTTTTGTTTTCCCTATTTATTTAAAATACCATCTTTGCTCAAAAAATTCCTAAAAAATAACATAAGGTTCCTGGATGCTTGTATTTTCACGCCATGTATATTTTAGCATTTTAGGATCTTTAGTTATTTATTAAAAATAAAAAAGATCCCATTTATTCTTGTATACACTATAAAATACATAAAAAATATAAAAGTTTTGAAAAATTCGAAAACTTTCCATCTTTATTTATTTATTTTACTCCTTCAGACCAAAAATCACTAAAAGTCACAAAAGAAAACTCTTAAAAATGGAAAAGACCTAAAAACCTCTATGAAAAACTATAAAGTTCTTAAAAACTCCAAAATATATTTTTCTACTTTGTAATTTTCTTTATATTATTAGTTATGAATTAAAATTGATTTGGAATTTTTTAACTTAATTTGTTATTTTTTTTCATTTCAATTTATGCCTATTATTTTATCCATGTTTTAAGCTATTTTTAAACTTTAAAAATACTTAACATATTGCAAAATTCTATAAAAATCACAAAAATAACAAAAATTATTTAAAACCTAAAACATTTTATTTTATTTTATTTATTTTGGCTATGTTTATTAGTATTTATATCTATATTAGCCTACATTGTATATATACTCTATATATATCTATATCATAGTTTAAATTAAAAAGAAATATAAAAACAAAAAATATAAAATAAAATATAAAATTATAAAATTAAAAACAAAATAAAAAAATAAAAAAATAAAAATTTAACAACCCACAAAAAATTATAGACAAAGAAGCACAATCACATTTGCACTTCACCTCCTTGTGTTCGACACTCTACACTACTTGCACCATACACACATTTTGTAGAGTTAAATAAAATAAACTTTAACACCATACATTATTTTCATTGTTTGATTATTATTGTGACTTCATTGTTGAGTTTAACTTGAGCGATCGCTTCGATGACTGTTGATCCTCCTTGTGGATTGACAAGACCCTCTAGGAAATCGTTATTTCTAATGGCGACGTTGCCAGGGAGCAACTGCGCCTAGATTGATTTTGATTGATTGTGATTTATTTGTCTATATTCTTTTCATTATTTATTTTATTATTTTTTTGATATTATTGTTAAGATGTCTAACCTCTCTTTTTTGACTTTGCTGTGAGGTACCACAGATCGAGGGAGGTGCTTTACTCGAAGTGCCTACGTACCCACGTGAAGTTGGGTTCAGATTTCTAACCTAGCACCAAAGGAGATGCAGAAAAAAATTGAAGACAAAGTTGCTTTCATTTTCTTGTATTTATTTTTGTGTAATTTAAAGTGTGTGTGTGAGAGAGAGACCATGTTAATTGTAATAATCGAGGACACTCTCAATACACTCCACGACACTTCACGAGGTCCACTGCCCAAGGGATTGTTCCCTTAGGAGCCTCATCAGCTTTTGTCATGATTTCACCTTTTTTCATTTGTTTTCCAATTTTGTTTTCATTATTTGTATGATTGAGCCCTAGTTGTAGGATTTCTTGTCGATAGATTAAGGTCCAAAGCCCTAAAATAATTGTGTACACCTATAGTCCACTTTTGGAACTTAGTCAAATATTAAATTGCTCCTCATTTAGACTTGGAATCGAGTCCCGAGAGGGACTCTAAACAATGACCATTGTGACGAGCACTGAAGAGCTCCCCAAGACCAGACTTTTGGACTCCATCTCCGAGTGATTAGCATTGGTTCTTCACGATAATATTTATTCTCATTTAGGACGATTTCATCGGATTGCATTTGCATGTATTATAGGTTTCAATTCTACTTAGCATCCTTGCATGTAGAGAGCTGAGGCAAGGTGAGCATTTACGCTTTAGCATACATCATCGCTTTTGCCTCGCATTGCTTTTCCGACTCTCTCCCTCTGATTTTGAGCACCTAAGATTGTTAAAAAGAATTGACTCCTTGTTAGGCGTGTGCATTTCTCATTAAAAATACAAAAAAAGTGATAACAATAAAAGTGGGACAGCTCAAACTTCTTGACCCTAAAATACATAAAAAAGAAAAATTAATTGTCTTGGGGTGAGTAATCCCCTCATTGTACTCATTTTAGATTGCTCACGTACACACTAAGAACTAGTGCCCGAATCCTATCAGCCTTCCTAAGTATTTATACATTTTTTGGCTGCTCACCTAACTCTAAAACATACAAGATAAAAAGACTGAACTTTCAAGGTCTTCACCGAGCTGAGTAGGTGAATTGATGGGTTTGTTTTGTGTGCGTTTGTTTGTGATTGCTTGTGTGTATACTAGATCCTCCCGTGCGTTTGCGCCTTTTCCTTCACATCGCTTGACTTGACTATCGTGTTCTCCAAATCATTTTTTCTTTTGTTTCGAGATGGCCAACTGAGCGATTTTTATCCGACCTTCACGAATCCCTCGTACCCTCCAACCAATCCACCACCTTTTTCCCAAGAGGATTTTGCTTCTGATTTTTGTACGTATCTGCCTCAGCCACAATATCAGAATTCAGACCGCCTCCACCTTCACATTATGCACCTTCACATCCACCAGAGACTGACCTGTTGAAGTCACCTCTCATGATGTCCATACTTGAGACCTTGACTCGATTCATAGAGCATATGAATTCGAGGATTGGCAACCTCACCAGCCTAAGTAAGAGCCACATTGATGCTTCATAATCTGACGATATGGATTCACTTGAGGAGACCTTTAAGAGCTTGCAATCTCCCAAAATACAAAAAAATGAGATTTAAAAATCCAAAAAGAATTCGGGAGACATATGGTTGATTCAGACTGTGAGGAGCAGTCCCCAATGCCAGAACATTTACCCACACATCCTCTCACACCTTGTCCCATCCTTGACCCCAAGGACAACACTGTACATACTGCTCGTCATCATACTTGTATAGATGCTGATTCCGATCTTTTCCCTTATACGGTGAAGATCCAAAAATTCAAAAAATGCTGACTGAACCCGAAGTGGTGGCCACCATTCATGAGATCATTGAAACCCCACTTCAACATGCCATAACCCATTTATCTGCTCCTCTTTCTAAGAATAGAAAGTGGAGGAGCAAACATGAGAGTCATATTTTGACCATGACCACTGCCCATGCCATCACCCATCGTCCATCTTCTAGGAAAAGAAACATTGCCACCCCATTCATTAGTTGCACTATCTCTGACTACGCTTGTTGTCACACTCTCCATGATGGCGGTGCTTCAATTAGCATAATACCTTTCTCGTTGGTATAGTCTCTTCACTTAGGGCCTCTCAAGAAAACCAGGATTATCTTATAGTTTGCTGATGGATCAACAAAGAGGTTGAAGAGTATCTAGAAAACATCATCATTTGGATTTAGTGCATGAGCTACACTTTTGATTTTGTTATATTTCCCACGGAGACCTCCACTGGGGAGCACTCTCCAATCATCCTGGGATGACCATTTCTCACCTCTGCGAGAGTCATTAGTGATTATGGATCAGGAAAGATTCTCTTCTATCCTGATGACGTGAGTGATGTGATCATCACTGCACCCACTGTCGACCAGAGACCTGCATTTGATGTGACCACACCTATCTTGGATGACCCTGAGGACTATGACCTTGATGAGACTATCATAGCCTTTTATTGTATGTTGGATTATACTGAGATCCAGGAATTCCTCTCCACAGAGGAAGACTTAGAAAACATAGATTTTGGAGTACCTTCCTCTGGTATTTGGTATGTGTTGATGACATCCACGGGATTTACACGATTGATACCTTTGAGCGGAGGGCAGATATTTATGAGACTAAGGCCAAATTTGATTTGTTGCTTTTGTTCAGGAATTCAGGCTTTTTTTATGAGGATGATGATCTGGTTAATAATTTAGAGGATGAACATGACTCAACTACTTCCACCGATGAGTTCGTTCTTTTTTGTTTTGACCTAGGAGAGACTCGCCGGGATGGACTTGACTTAACTTTTTCTGATGATGAGTTCGAGCCTTTTCACTTTGATGATATCTGCGTGACACCCAAGGACGGACCTAGCCACACTACTTCTACTAACCCGTCCATGCCTTCTCACACCACGACCACTAAGGATCTTCACCAGGTCGATCCTGATCAGCTTCCATCCACTGTGGACCATGATATCGACCTCCATCTTGTCGGATCCATTCCTCGACAGTCTCGTAAGAAAGTGTGGTTTCTACATTCTTGATTCTCTGTACATCCACCTCTGTTGTATATTCGCTTTCATTTTCTTCCTTCCATCCACCGTTTCACTCATCCACCCATTTTTGTGTGTGCCTTGCTTAGGACATACTTTGTCATAAGTATAGGGGGTGGACGATTCGAGTGTTCATTCTTCATTCCATTTCATCACTCTTGTCGTTGCCTATACTTAGGGCTCTTTTACCCTAAGTATAGGAGGAGTGTCTCTTCTATATTTTCTTCCATATTCATCTCCCTATTCTACTTTTCTTCTTTTCCTTTTCATTTTCTTTTACTACTGAAAAGGTGTCGCCCCTTTTTTCAGTCTTCTATACTTAGGACGTATTTTGACCTTTGTATAGGGGGGTATACACCCCGAGTTCTTTTATTCTTTGGTTCTCTCCATTATCTCCTATTCTTTGCTATACTTAGGTATATCTTACCCTGAGTATAGGATTAGACAGTCTGAGTGCGATTTGTTCATTCCCACCTTGACCCTCCATGTCTTGTGTACAATATATTATACTTAGGATTTTTGATCCTAAGTGTGGAGGGGGGCGGCCGACTTCTCATTCGTTCATTCATTCCTTAATCATTTATTCTTTAGACTTTTTTATACCCAGTACGAGTTACGTCTTCTCTTTTTCTCTCTGATCTATGAGGACATAACTTAAGTTAAGCATAGGGGGTCGTCTATACCACATATATACTTTAGCCATAACTCGTACTTTCATATTTTTAGATAATAATCATGGCTAAAAATATAGTAAAATTCATTAAAATCACTTAATAAAAAGATGTCTATTACTCCTCAAATTCTTTTTGTATTTACTGATTAATAAATCAGGCAAAAATATTTTTTTACAAATTGTCTAAAAAGTAATTTGAAAATAATTTTGAAAAATCTTTTGAAAACTATTTGGAAAATATTTTTTTAAAATATTTTCAACCGTTATAAAAATATTTTGTTTGTAAAATTTCTTTTCTTTATGTAAAATAAAAAGGTTTGAAAAATCATTTGCAAATAATTTGAAAATGGTTGCAAAAATATTTTGAAAAATTCTATTTCTACTATTTGAAAAACCTTTGTAAAAATGGTTTCAAATGTGTAAATGCCTGTAAAAATTATTTGTAAAAATTATTTTGGAGTATATTTTTCCAAAATTATTTGTAAAATGATTTTCAGATAAGTTTGAGAATATATTTATCACACATAAAATTCTTTATTAAACTATATAAATATATTTATAAAAATGGTCACTTACCCTTGTAAATTCTTAAAAACCCAACTCTTGTGAATATAAGATGCATCCCCATGTAAATATTTGTACCTATTTTTAGCTAAAAACTTTTATTTTCAAAAATTCTCAAAACATTTGCAAAAATAAAAATACAAAAATACTTGCATAATATTTTTGAAAAATACGAAAAAAATCATGTGCATCATCTTTTTTCAAAAATCCATAAAAAGTTCAAAACATTCAAAATTGCATAACAAAAATGTTTTCTGCATTGTGCATATCATTTGCATAGCATTCACATTTTCGGATTGAGTTTGATAATTGAACTAGTCTAAGTAAAATATGAATATTGGAGCATGATTGGACCTTAAATCCACCTAATCACATGAACCTTATAGGAGCTGAAATTGAGGTACTTCAAGTCTAGTTGACTTAATTCTTTGAGAATTGGGAGACTTGTTCTATGAATTCTTGACTGCCTACGTAGAGTATTTCGGAGCACACACATGATTATTGTCGATAATGACCAAACTTGGATACATGCACCTTTCACTTGGCTCAACTCAGTTGGAGTGGTGAGGGGATTGGATTTACCAGTATGAGATATACACAAGTGGAAACATTTGTCCTCATCTAGGGAGGGAAGTGTACCCCAACCCCTTCGGTGGTAGAGACGCCTAAAGACAGGAGAGTGTGAGTTGCAATCATGCTTCAAAAGAGGCATATCCTACTGGCTCAAGAGGAAAAAGTCCTTACGTAAATGCTGCTGTATATAGAATTAAAAAAAGCAAAAACTCCAAAAAAGTGGACATGCTTGATTGAAATCAAATGCCTGCCGGAGTGTATATATCTATGTAGTCAATAAGCAAGCTTGAGCTTCAAAGTCAAATCATGTGAGCCTGCAGCTGGATGACTTGACTACACTGGTCTTGCATCCTAGGATAGGTAGCTACACTGGCCATCGTCCATTCTTCTTTTCACACCCTCCTCTTGAACTGGTTGTCACTTGAACTTAGAAGGGAATACCCCGCTCCTCAAGGAGAGTTGCTGGATTGGGGAATCAGTGTGTTATCATGCTAGAGAAGTCGGTCTTATTATCATTTCAGTTGAGGGGGGCCATTATCACATACACTAGACAAGCCAGATTCATAGTCATAAGGGATTGCATATGAGTTGAAGTATTCTGACCTGACTATTGAGGAGACTTGAGCGTGGTTTTGGGATTTTCGAAGGCTGTTGGACCTCAAATCCGATTCCCAATAAGGTTCTGCCCGTACTAAAATTCCAAAGGTCTGACTTAAGCTCTAAACTTTGATTTTATGAAGACAAGTTTGACAATTAAACTTAATCCAATTTCTTTCTTTTTCTTTTCTTTTGTTTTTATTTTCTGCACTTATTGCATAAGTGTTTGCTAGGGTCTAGCAAAGGCATGTATAGGAGGTGATGAATATTTCATTACCTTTACTCTATCATTTTGGCCTTAAAAATCCTAGTAAATGCATGTAAATACACTTAATTCATGCAAATTAGCATTCATGCATTGTTGTGGAAATAATGTATACAATACAGTTTTTATGTCAAAATTATAGAATAAAGAAAAGAAAAGAAAAAGAATAAAATATCAAAGATGTTTTATGACCCTAAACCTGAGACCTAGGCATCTCGATGACTAGGTTGACAAGGAATAAAGTAGGGGGAGATAAGGTCCAAAATACAATAAAATCCCTTTTATTTATTCATTCTTTATTCACTTCTGGGAATTATTTTATTTTCCACTTTTTATACTTCAAATAAAGAAACTTTATACATGAAAGTTGTAGATAATAAAATATAAAAAAATACAAAATTGAGTTTACACAAAAATAATACACAAAGAAAAAGATACAATCTAAATAAGAATCCAAAATCCCAACTTTCCAAACCCGTATCTCTCAAACAAAAACTCAAAATATAATAAAATCACCTTTAATTGATATCTTTTAATAAAATATTTGATATAGAGGATTGTACAGATCCTTTATCCTTTGAGGAAGCAATGGATTCAAATGAGTCAGAATCAAGGATGACTGCTATGAGGGATGGGTTGGAATCAATTGAGATAAACAATGTATGGGAGTTATGTGATTTACTAGAAGCTAGGAAATCCATACGATGTATGTGGGTATTCAAGTATAAAGGATATAAAATAGAGAAGGTAGTATGCACGTAAAAAATATATGCATTTAGAGAACCTAATTTTTAAAAATTTCTAATTTTTTTATTTCATATATTTAAGAGAGATTAGAATATACAAAAAATAATATAAAATAAAAAATAAGTGAAAATAATATAAAATGTGATTTGTACAAAATATATAAGTTCCGAGTATAGTTTTACAATTGGTCCTTGAGTTGACTTTCCACATATGGGATATGCTTTCAAAGTACTTCTACATTTTAAAGCATTCTAAATTGTGAGCTTTAAAAGTGAGTATGATGGGATTGGAGTTCATAGGCTGGAGATAAAAATCCAATGATGTAGTAGGCATATTGGGAAAAAGTGAACTAGTTTAAATTATCCTCTGTAAAGAAGGTATTTTTGGGAGAAATACTATTCTATAAATTTTATTGAATTAATGCAAGAGAAAATTAGATCAAGAAGCTGTATAAAAATTACATAGTTGTTTTAAGTTTGTACATGTTGTGCATGTGTGTTTCTATTATTTTGTACACAACACAGTTTTTTTAGGTTTCCTTATTTTTCACTACTTATTGAGTCGATTGAGGCCTAGGATCTTAGTTTCTAGGTAAGGGTCGTGCCGTATGCCTCATTATAATTCCTTTATACAATTTTCACCTACTTGCATGTTGGAGTACTTTTTGATTTTTTTTAATTTTTTTATGTTTTTCTTTTGCATATTTTTTGCTTAAATCACATGCTTACAATTAAAAAAGGCCATGTTAATCCATGAAAGAAAATTTGTTAAGAGAAATAACTCAATTTTCATGTTTAAGGTGAGTGAAACATAGTTTCATCAATCACTCCATTATTCATGAGGATATCCTTAAAAAGCATTACGTATGACTAATTTCATCATGACCTAACTTAATGGACATGCTCCATAAAATCTTCCTTAATTGAGAAGGTCATAATATAGATGAAAATCATGCTCATATATATGATTATGATGAAAGAATACGTGGCTCAGACCTCTACACATTCATCTCCCTTCATCTTGTCCATTTCACCATCCCCTTCACCTCCATTTCTACCAACATAACTCTTCCTCTACAACATTCCCCTTCCAACCCTCTACATCCACCACACCTCCGTGTCCACTCTCACCTGTGGTCGGCCACCTGCAATATTGCTACATTCCCTTCTCCTTCCATCACCTCCACCACTGAACCACCCTAACATCTTTGATAGTCTAGTATATCTTGCAGATCTTACCACTCCAACTCTATACGCATGAATGAGGTCTTGAGTTAATTATTTTCATTTAACCATAACTCTCGTAAGTCCTTAGATAAAAGAATTGCATGTTATTTAAGTATTTGAAGACACCCATGATCATGATTAATATAATAAAGATGAGATTTTGGTTCGGAAGAGTTATGAAAATAATCAACAAACATGAGCTTGATAAAATCATAATCTTGCAACTAAACATTTAAGATGGGTTTTATGGTCTCCAAAGGCACTTGAATGCGGTGAAGATGGCAAGGAGGGATGGATGGATGGTACCGATCACGAACGATAACATAATCCTTGTAGACATGAGGATCGATAAGGTCAGTACTTATGTGAAACCCCGTTTTTTTCCCTAAAATCTGGAGTATTGTTGACATCTAAAAAATTCACATATTCAAGTCATTTCGTAGATCTCGTCGAGATCTTTTCAACGAGCCCAAGAACATCCAATTCCAATATTTCTAGCTCAAGTTATCATTGTTTTAAGTATCATAGTCGGGACCCATATATGGATCCGAATCGGATCCGAATTGAGATCCAATCTCACCTCTAATTCTATAAATAGGAGATGATAGGCTACTCTCTCAAAGCCCTACCCACTACCATCTTTCCCTCTCATTGGAGCTCCACCACCTTGGTTAGTTTAGTCGCAGGAGGGTCGCCGTCGACATCGGAGAATGTGCTCCGATCAAAGATCCACGACCACCATCGCGTAGGAGAGCTCGAGGTCACCGTGGTGCACACCTCCGCACTACAATCAAGCGACGGAAATACCATTTCCGTGTGAGAGAAGATCCCGAGGGAACATCCTCGGAGGTAATGATAAAACCCCCTTCTTGTTGTTGGTTTCACGCGATTCCCATCCCTTTGTACTTGAACATTTTTAGAGCCTTAGATATCTTTATACCATGGCTCTTAATTTGTAACGATTTTCCACTCCATTTTGTTGTAGGTTCCATACGACTTGTGTCATTCCTATAGGTATGTGATTGAATCCCTATAGATCTATCAAATGTTTGTAGGGTGTGAATATTCTTGTGTCCATATCTTGTTAAGTGTAGTATGCAATTAAAGAGAAGTACTGACTAAACCGTAATTTTCTGTTTCCTTACTTGAATACTTGAAATCATATTAGCATTGACAAAATACGATACAATCTTCTTTAAGATATTACTCGTATCTACAAGAACATAGTGATTGGTAAGCATTTCTTGTGCTAATGGAATTAGATGGCTATAAATACCATAGTAAAGACTATAGAAATTTAGAATGGAATTCATATAAAAAATATATGAAATCTTTTGATATTATTCCACGCAATATACAACATATGTATTTTTTTATATAATGCCATAAATCCAAGAAAACTTATGGTTGGCTCTTTTTTTTGGATGTTACTCTAATATCACATTTTGATTGCAAATATTAGCATAGAAGGGGTAATGTTGCACTGATGGAAGCAGGTGATTGGTAATTAAACGCATAAGCATATGATCTCCGTGGTCGACGCCTCCACATATTTAATGCAATTAGATTATGAATGCCTAGTTTTTTTCTCCCAATGATACCATATGCGTAGATCATTAGATAAATTGTAGAGGAAATTGGAGTGACCCATCTTGATTTGGCATCAATAGTTCTAAATTTTCCTAAACGCTACGACTTACGCAGAAATTGTAAAGATGCTTTTCTTTATCTTGCATTCTTAATTACTTCATTCTATTGGATATATGCATTTATGTATAATATGATAAATGAGAACTAATTAATCACCACATAAGTGTCGACTAATAGGGTTATAACTACACCCAATACTTTTTATATTTCATTGGAACACCATTGAATGATATACAAGTAAAATGGTGTTGACACAGTACGTTTTCTTATATTGCCAACATGCATTCTTATTAATTACATGAATGCGATTTTATTGCTAAGAGAACTATAACTTCGTCGAGGAAGCAAACGGTAAATTGTAGAATTTGTTACGATTTTAGTATCACTAAACTGGACAGGTGCATATCTATTATAGACAAGTTATCAAATGTCAAGAAATTAGAGACACCTTTTCATTTTGCCTAACTCTACAGAAAATAATATTGATGCTTTCACATTTGCTAGTATCGGTGATATAAACTAAGTATGTGGAGATAATGAGAATTCTAGTAGTCCCGTTGTGACCACAAATGATGACTACGTAAATAGATCTCTTATATACGTCGTCACATAAATCATATACACACTGATTGGGTAGATGGAGTTAGATGTCTCAAGATATTGGGCATGCCTTGGACCCCTAGTAGATGCCTTGAAGGTCGTGACGCCAACATACAAGTTGGGTAACGTGTTGCACCTAACAACCCGGTAGCATCCGGAGTAGGCGGGTGGTGCGGTTGGCATTCTTCGTTTCACACTTATACACGATATTATGACTCATAATAGAATTAGGTGTGGCCACATCGAATTCAATTTTGAGTAATAATATTGTGAGAGGTGTTTCAGGATGAGGTTTGAAGTAGGAGATTTGGGGTTGTAATCTTTTCATATCTGATCAAAAAGAGATCCTTGAGAGTTACTCAAGTTGAATATCAAGTTCCTGCGTAGCGGAGGTCTGGGAGTCGCGTACTTGCTTGTGCTCAAACAATACGAGAAATGATTAAAATTAATAATCGGATGCCGGAAATTTTATACCGTTGTGGACTCTAATCAACTTGTAGAAATATCAAGATCATTATGATAGTACTTAAATGATTATTTTATAAATAAATAAAATCAATTATTATGTGATCATATGTGAATTAGAATGACTTGGTATTCTTTATCAATTTCTACAATACATGCATATGCCATTTGATAGAATTGAGTATACATTCTTTGCCTACTACTACATTAGTTATTATAGTATTTGTCTCATTACTAGGCAATTGCTTATAACATTACCCTTGTGTGAGTCCAACAGGTGTAGCTGAGCAGCACCCGTAACAGTAGCGACTTTTGAGGAGATCAGACTTTTCTTCGTCATACTTGCACCAGAAAGGGTGTGTCTTACTTAGAGTATTTTATTATTCCTGCATTATTTCATATTATATTTGAGAGACCATGTAATGCGATATTTGGAGAACTTTTTATGCATATTTATAATTATATGATGTATCTCATTTTGTGTGGACATGGACTTGATGATTATTGTTATTAATGAGAATGGATATTACATTTTCTTTCCATTTCATATTATTCTCCCGTTGTTATTTTATAATTCAAATGTCGATCAAATGTGCATAAGATAGTTTGTCGAGTATCGTAGATCATGGACGTATTTGGACCGTAGGTCCGACGCTCCTGTCCCGTCGGTTTTGGTAATCGGAGGGCCAGAGCATTACAGATGGTATCAGAGCCCGATACTCCATTCTCTCTTTTGCATATTAGATTATCAACAAGATTTGAAATATAAATATAGCGACAAAGTCTCCTGTCTTTGGCATTAGTTAAGGAGAATAATTCAAGTCATGTTTAATGTGTCCATTATCCCTCTCAGAAATAATTTCTAATATAACGATTCTGCAGGGAATCATGCCACCTCATGTTGAACATGATGTTGCACAACAGTTGGCTTTACTAATTCAGACAGTGTAGGGTATACGACAGTGTTAGGAGGTATTGGAGAAAAGACTCATTCGACAGGATGATTCCTTGTATCGTCCCTCTTGTGAGGAGGAGGATAGTGTTCATCCTTCAGTATCTCTGGACCCTAAAGGATCATAGGACCTAGAGCCGTTGCAAAAACATCAGACGACATACACAACATATCAGAGGTTTAAGGTGCAACAATTCTTTGGCACCAGCACACCAGATGAGGCTGAATTGTGGATGGATCACGTATCCAAGATTTTACGGATGATGCATGCTCCTGAATAGTCTTGTCTCACATTCCTGAAATTTTCACTAGCAGGCTATGCAGAATGTTGGTGGCATGCCACCAAGGAACATCTGGAGGATCCCATAACATGGAAAATATTTCTTGACGAGTTCCGTATCCAGTTCTACCCTGATCATTGAGTTGAGGATCAGAGGAGGTTGTTTGCTGAACTGAAGCAGGGGTCAATGACAACCCAAGAATATCTCATTGGCTACACTAAACTCTCCCGCTACTCACCAGCGACTACTGCTTTCTCTGAGGAGAATTTACAGAAGTTTATCTGGGAATTACGTGATGATGTGCTACACCAGCTGTCTACATTGGATTTTACTTCCATCAAAGAGGTAGCTACTAAGGCTACCAAGATGGAGACAACTCAGAGTCGGCTTCAGGGGAGCCCATCACATTTCCAGCTGCATCAATCAGGGAGATCTACTCACCGAGATTTCTACAGAGCCCATAGAGAACGTCGTTTCCATGAGTGGCGACCACTCCTACCGTTAGCAGGTTTTCCCCAACACCTACTTTGGGGCAGGGCTTGGCGAGTCGCGGTACTACTTCCTTCCGCTCTTCTACACACTCCCAGAGTCGCAAGACAGGAGGTGACCGTCTTGTCTCAGGAGGCTCTTTTTCTCAACCAGGAGATCGTAGGTATTTCCACTGCCGGTAGTCGGGACATTTCAAGGCCATGTGTCCCTTTCTTGCCAGCAGCTTAGGTGGCCATCAACCAAGTGTACGACCAACTTTCTCAGCTACGCAGTCACATGGATCAGCTTCTTGTCATGGAGGTCAAGGCGTTCAACGTCCTCCACCACGACCAACCTTCAGTGCTGCAGGTTCTAACGCCCCACAAAGCCTTAGGGACAATTGAATGCAATTACACAAGAGCAGGCCCATGCCTCAGGAGATGTAGTGCGAGGTATGATTTCAGTGCATGATATATCCTTACATGCCTACACACTCTTTTCTAGCACATTAAAAAGTATCCAAGTTAGATAAAGAGCCCGTCTGTGTTTCATCCCCTTACTACATCAAGGGCCCAGGGGGAATTATTCATAGTACGGCAAGCAGTGGAGAATGTAGGAGTGCAAATTGGCGAGCACCTGATGCCTGCATATCCTTTACTCATTCAGTTAAAAGATTTTGATGTCATTTCAGGTATGGATTGGCTTGAGCAGCATCATCCATGCCTTGATTGTTTTGAGAAGATTGTAGTGTTCTGTCTCCTAGGCATACCTACCTTTCAGTTTAATGGACGTACCGTAGATAGTGAGGTCTTATATGTATCAGCATTGGGGGCCCAACATTTTCTCAATTAGGGTTGTATAGGTTTTCTCCCCTAACTGTAGAGTTACCCAACCAGGATTACATGATTAAGAAAGTCATAGTTGTGCGGGATTTTCCTTAAGTATTTCCAGAGGAGTTACCTGGACTACCACCAGGGAGGGAGATCAAATTCGAAATCAACTTGATACCCGATACACAACCCATCTCCATCCCTTTATACCAAATGGCACTAGCCGAACTCAGGGAGCTCAAAGTATAACTGCAAGAGTTGTTGGAAAAGGGATTTATCCGTCCCAGTACATCATCTTGGGGAGCACCGGTCCTCTTCATAAAGAAGAAAGATGGGTCTATACATTCGTGCATCGATTACAAGCAATTGAATAAAAGGACAACAAAGAACCGTTATCCACTTCCACGAATAGATGATCTTTTCGATCAGTTGCAAGGTGCAACAGTATTCTCAAAGATTGACCTATGATCGGGTTATCATAAATTAAGAATCAAGGACACAGATGTGCTTAAATCTGCATTTCATACCGGTACAACCACTATGAGTTTGTGGTCATGCCTTTTGGACTCACGAACGCACCTACTGCGTTCATGGACATGATGAACAGAATTTTCCGTTCATACTTGGATCATTTTGTAGTGATGTTAATTGATGATATCTAGATCTACTCACATGATGAGCATGAGCAACATCTTCATACTATTCTTGAGACACTCAGAGAACACAAGTTGTATGCAAAATACAACAAGTATGAGTTTTCGCTTACCGAGGTAACTTTCCTTCGTCATGTAATTTCGGGAGCAGTACGACAGTTGATCAAGCTAAGATAGATGCAGTAATCTCTTGGGATCAATCCAAGACGGTTATAGAGATACACAGTTTCTTATACATCACCAATTACTACAGACGTTTTGTTAGGGGCTTCTCACAGCTAGCCCTTCCACTTACTCGTCTAATACAGAAAGATGTCCCCTTCGTTTGGAGCGACAAGTGCGAGATGAGCTTTCATACGTTGAAGGGGAGACTGACCAGCACTCCGATTCTCACCCTTCCTTCAGGTACCTTAGATTTTACGGTGTATACTGATGCATCGAAGGAGGGTTTAGGAGTAGTGTTGATGCAACCTGGGCATGTCGTAGCATATGCATCACGACAATTGAAGAACTATGAACGGAACTACCCTACTCATGACTTTTTGGCAGCTATAATCTTTACATTGAAGATATGACATCATTATTTATACAAGGTCACGTTTGAGATTTTTACAGATCATAAGAGTCTCAAATATATCTTTAACCAACACGAGTTGAATATGAGGCAAAGATGATGGATGGAAACGTTGAAAGATTATGACAACACTATCTCTTACCATCTGGGTAAGGAGAATGTAGTAGTAGATGCTTTCAGTATGAGAACATATACTGAGGGCACTACAAACGTAGCTACAGACTTGGGATATGCTCACAGCACTCAGTGAGTGGCACCCATTTGATAGTACTATAGATGTCGTAACTGTACCTGTCAAGTACAATGGATTATGGGACAGAATTGTGCATGATCAGCAGACAGATCAGAAATTACAAGACTTGTTCCATCAATGTATGAAGGAGGAGTTTGATAGATTCAGAGTTTGTGAGTCCATCTTATTGAAGGGTGGTCGTGTCAGTGTCCCAAATGATGATGAGTTGAGGAGATGGGGCTCACTGTTCTAGATTATCTATCTACCCAGGAAGTACCAAGATGTATAGAGACCTCCGTCAGCACTTCTGATGGGTGGAGATGAAGAGAGATGTTGCACAACATGTTAGTCGTTGCCTTACTTGTCAATTAGTGAAGCACAAGCATCCTCCTGGATTGTTAAAGTCACTTCCTATCCCGTTGTGGAAATGAGAGAGTATCTTTATGAATTTTGTGACATCCTTACCTCGTACAGTAGGTGGATATGATGCTATTTGGGTTATTGTGGACCGGTTGACCAATTCCGTACATTTCATTCCCATGAACATGACATGCACTTCGGTAGATCTGGCCAAGTTATATATTCAGCATGTTATTCGCTTGCATGGGATTTCCAAAGAGGTTGTATCTGATAGAGACTCTCGTTTTACATCTCATTATTGGGGAGAATTCATGAAGGTCCAAAAAATTGAACTGTGTCTTAGTTCAGCCTATCATCTGCAGACTGAATGGCAATCATGAAAGATAATTCAGACCCTTGAGGACCTACTCTAAGCATGTGCCATTGAGTGGCAAGGTTCTTAGAAGGATCATCTTCCTCTGGTGGAGTTCACTTATAATAACAACTATCATACTAGTATTGGTATGGCACCTTTTGAGACATTGTATGGGAGAAGATGTGCCACTCCTTTGTGTTGGCAGAAAGTGAGTGACAAAGACATTTATTCTACTCAGATAAGAGAAGATATAACAAGAGCTGCAGAAACTGCTAGAAAAAATTTATTAACCGCGTAGAGCTGTCAGAAGAGCTATGCTGATCAGAGGCACCATGATCTCGAGTTTAAAGTTGGAGATTTTGTCTTCTTGAGAGTCTCTCCAATGATGGGTATTCAAAGATTTGGTGTTAAGGGCAAGATGGCACCGTAGTTTGTTGGCCCTTTCGAGATTTTGGCTCGTATTGGGAAGTTAGCATACCAAGTAGCACTTCCCCCTCACTTGGAAAGCATGCATGATGTATTCCATGTATCGAACCTCCGAAAGTATATTCGAGACCCTCAACAAGTGATTAGCTATGAGGAACCCGCGGTTGAACGAAATTTGTCTTTTCCTGATGCACCCGTGAAGATTTTAGATCGGACAGTCAAGAAGTTGCAACAGAAAGACATCTCTTTGGTTAAGGTATTGTGGCAAAGTCAGAATGTTGAGGAGGCCACATGGGAGCCGGATGTATATATGCGACAGAAATACCCTTATCTTTTCGGAGGTATAATCGCGAAATCCTGTTTCAATTCTCTTTAAGATTTTTATAGGTTTCGTTTTCTTTAAGATTTTTATTCCTAAATCTACGTCGCATTCAAAACATATAAGTTAAATCCTACATCTCGAGGACGAGAGTTCCTTTAAGATTTTTATGATGTAAAATCCTATTTTCCCTAAAATCTAGAGTATTGTTGACATCCAAAAAATCAAATAATTAAGCCATTTTGTAGATCTCGTCGAGATCTTTCCAACGAGCCCAAGAACATCCAATTCCAATATTCCTATCTCAAGTTATCATAGTTTTAAGTATCATATTCAAGACCCATATATGGATCCGAACCGGATCCGAATTGGGATCCAATTTCACCTCTCCTTCTATAAATAGGAGATGGTAGGCTACTCTCTCAAAGCCTGGCCACCACCATCTTTCCCTCTCATTGGAGCATCACCACCTTGGTTAGTTTAGACGTAGGATGGCCACCATCGACATCGGAGAAGATACTCCCATCGAAGATCCACGACCACCATCGCGTAAGAGAGCTCAAGATCACCGTGGTGTACGCCTTCGTACTATAATCAAGCGATGAAAATACCATTTTCGTGCGAGAGGAGGTTCCGAGGGAACATCCTCGGAGGTAACGATAAAATCCCCCTCTTGCTGTTGGTTTCACGCGATTCACATCCCTTTGTACTTGAACATTTTTAGAGTCTTACATATCTTTATACCATCGTTCTTAATTTGTAACGATGTTCTCCTCCCTTTTGTTGTTGGTTTCTTACGACTTGTCTCATTCATATACGTATGTGATTGAATCCCTATAGATCTATCAAATGTTTGTAGGGTGTGAATATTCTTGTGTCCATATCTTGTTAAGTGTAGTATGCAATTAAAGAGAAGTACTGACTAAATCGTATTTTTCTGTTTCCTTACTTGAATACTTGAAATCATATTAGCATTGACAAAATACGATACAATCTTCTTTAAGATATTACTCGTATCTACAAGAACACAGTGATTGGTAAGCATTTCTTGTGCTAATGGAATTAGATGGCTATAAATACCATAGTAAAGACTATAGAAATTTAGAATGGAATCCATATAAAAAAATATATGAAATCTTTTGATATTATTCCACGCAATATACAACATATGGAGTTTTTTATATAATGCCATAAATCTAAGAAAACTTATGGTTGGCATTTTTTTGGATGTTACTCTAATATCACATTTTGATTGCAAATATTAGTATAAAAGGGGTAACGTTGCACTGATGGAAGCATGTGATTGATAATTAAACGCATAAGCACTCTGTGGTTGACGCCTCCACATATTTAATGCAATTAGATAATGAATACCTAGTTTTTTTCTCCCAATGATACCATATGCGTAGATCATTAGATAAATTGTAGAGGAAATTGGAGTGATCCATCTTGATTTGACATCTATAGTTTTAAATTTTCCCAAAGGCTGCGACTTACGTAGAAATTGTAAAGTTGCTTCTCTTTATCTTGCATTCTTAATTACTTCATTTTATTGGATATATACATTTATGTGTAATATGATAAATGAGAACAATTAATCACCACATAAGCGTCAACTAATAGGGTTATAACTATGCCCAATTCTTTTTATATTTCATTGGAACAACATTGAATGATATATAAGTAAAATGGTGTTGACACATAGTACGGTTTCTTATATTGCCAACATGCATTCCTATTAATTACATGAATGTGATTTTATTGCTAAGAGAAACTATAACTTCGTTGAGGAAGCAAACAGTAAATTGTAGAATTTATTACGATTTTAGTGTCACTAAACTGGACATGTGCATATCTATTATAGACAAATTATCAAATGTCAAGAAATTAGAGACACCTTTTCGTTTTGTCTAACTCTACAGAAAATAATATTGATGCTTTCACATTTGCTAGTAATCGATGATATAAGCTAAGTATGTGGTGATAATGAGAATTCTAGCAGTCAATGACGATTACGTAAATAGATCTCCTATATATATTATCACATAAATCATATACACACTGATTGGGTAGATGGAGTTAGATGTCTCAAAGGATTGGGCATGCCTTGCTCCCCGAGTAGATGTCTTGAAGGTCGTGACCCCAACGGAAGAGTTGGGTAACACGTTGCACCTATCAGTCCGATAGCATCCAAAGTCGCTCGACGGAGTAAGCAAGTGGAGCAGTTGGCGTTCTTAATTTTGCACTTATACACGATATTATTACTCGGAATAGAATTAGATGTGCCACATCGAATTCTATTTCGAGTAATAGTATTATGAGATGTGTTCCGAGATGTGGTTTGAAGTTCTAATCTTTTCATATTCGATCAAAAAGAGATCCTTGAGAGTTACTCAAGTTGAATATCAAATTCCCGCATAGCAGAGGTCTGTGAGCCGCGTACTTGCTTGTGCTCAAATAATACGATAAATGATTAAAAATTAATGATCGGATATCGGAAATTTTATACCATTGAAATTGTAGAAATATCAAAATCACTGTGGCAGTACTTAAATTATTATTATATAAATAAATAAAATCAATTATTATGTGATCATATGTGAATTAGAATGACTTGGTGCTCTTTATCAATTTCTACAATACATGCATATGCCATTTGATAGAGTTGAGTATACATTCTTTGCCTACCTCTACATTAGTTATTATAGTATTTGTCTCGTTACTGGGCAATTTCTCATAGCGTTACCCTTGTGTGAACCCAAAGGTGTAGCTAAGCAACAGCCGCAACAATAGCGACTTTTGAGGAGATCAGACTTTTCTTCGTCATACGTGCACCGGAGAGGGTACGTCCTTCTTAGAGTATTTTATTATTCCTGCATTATTTCATATTCTATAAGAGGTCTGTAATAAGATATTTGGAGAACTTTTTCTACATATTTATAATTTTGTGTAGTATCTCATTTTGTGTGGACATGGACTTGATGATTATTGTTATCAATGAGAATGGATACTACATTTTCTTTCCATTTCATATTATTCTCCAGTTGTTATTTATAATTCAAATGTTGATCAAATATTTATAAGATGATTTGCTGAGTATCGTAGATCATGGACGTATTTGGACTGTAGTTCCGACCTCCCATCCCGTCGGTTTCGGTAGCCGGAGGAGCGGAGCATCACATCTTATATGGAGAGGAATGAGTATAACTGAGGCTCATAGCATCAACAGAGGATTTGATTATAATGATGTCTGCATGTAACATCAAATTAAAGTCTACCCCAGTTGGGTGAGGAAGTGGTAGAGTAGATGAAATGGTATACGCTATATATATATTTATTGGCTTTTTTCTATCCATTTAATTAGGATTTGTTTGCCTTCTTTTCTATCCAATTTAGTCAAACAAAATTTTATATTTGATTAAAAAATTGAGATCAATAGAGATCTTTAAAAATACTATAAACTAATTGGTCATTTGAGTTATGAATCTTTTAAGGAATAAGTTAAGATTTTACAAGGGCTGATGTATGAGTAAAAGAGATCCGAATGATATACAAATTTGGAGTTTCTGCATCTTATCCATCCTTATTCTTCACTTTCTACACTTTTGCACCCCAAAATCATCTTTCTCTTCTTCCCCTCGTTCACTTTTTTCTCATGCATTCTTCACTAGGGATGAAAATGGTCGGATACTGATACGAATATATGTATAATCATATCCTTATCTTTATCCATTTGAAAATAATACGAATATAGATATGAAGATTGACGGATATGAAAAATGTGCTACCATATCTTTAAAAACGAATGCGAATATAAAATGAATACGAATCTGATACGAATAATAAAAGAAATATTTAATAGATTAATATATATATATGGGATTGGGGAGCCTACACCCATGTGTAGGTAACTTTCCTACACCCACCTCTTGTTTCCTATTTTTTTGATTTTTTGAAATGGATCTTTAGGGGGATTTACTTAGAATATTAAATGAAATATGTGTTTCAAATTTCATGTAAAACAAACATTCCTAACAGCTCTATCGGACGGGGCCGATTTCAGCAAATTTCAGACCGTTAAAATTTGACTGTCATGATGGATAAGTTAGAAGTCTCGAAATAACTTGAAATTTGAATGACAACATTGTGATGTATTGTGATCTAAATTCCTCAAGGAATTATCTCAAAAAAATAAAAAAAATTAAGGGAACAAGAGGTGGGTGTAGGAAAGTTACCTACACATGGGTGTAGGCTCCCTTTTCCCTATATATATACATACAGAATATATTTATTCCATAACATATACATCAATATAATGGTGAATGCAATTATAAAATGTTACTGCATACAGTTATAGATAAATTTATAACTATATTTATATATTAAAATGGACATATGAATAAGAATGTGAATCTTAATGAATGTCAAACAGATATCTATATTTGCATCCACTTTAAAATGAATATGAATACGAATGTCAAAATATGTATAAAACGAATACAATAGAAGATCGGATACGAATATATTCATTTTCATCCCTATAATTTACAATAAATTAATTATTATTATAAAAACATACAAATCATTCCTACAATTTGACAATCCTTCCGAAATATGCAAGGAAGAATGAGAGTGGATCCTTGTTGTAGTTCCTGCTGCAACATATTATGCAACAGGGGCCGGAGCCGCTCAATTTTGATCTAGCGGTTCGCACTGATTCACACTTTTTGTGGGCCTATATCGTGCAAATCCATGCAAACCATTCGATAAAGATCGAACGACTCCGACCCCTACTGTAGAGTCTGCTGCAACAAGAGCTGCAACAGAGGATCCATCTCCAAGAAGAATTAGTTGAAAAGGCTTTTTTGTGTAATTGGCAATCAAGTTTATTTTAAAACTTTAAGAATCATTTCCATATATGCATAAAATATATTCTACTATGCTTAATACTTTATGTATTGCGATGAAGGATTTTGAAGTTTAAGTGCATTCTTCTACTCTACATTCATTATCAATGCATTCATGCTTCTCTGTATCTCCATCATCCTATGTGTCCTGCAACTTCGATTGTCCCGCATCAAGTGATGTCAGATTGCTCTTTACGAGGACAACTAGGACTGCCCACGCTACAAAAAATGGATCATCTGCTGCAATGGGAAGCCCAATAGACTCTGTAGTACCCACTTGAGCCGCTCGATCTTAATCGAACGGTTCACGTGATTTTGCACTTTTTGTGGGTCCATACCGTGCAAAATCCTTGAACCGCTCGATCAAGATCGAATGACTCAAATGTGTGCTGACTCCCCATTGCAGCAAACGATCCATTCCCCACGCTACAACCATAAAAAGAAAACATTGTAGCAATGAGAATATCGCTAACGAGGATCTTAAAAACCCCCTTCATGTCTATATTACCAAAGACAAATTGAAATCCATTCAGGCATATGATCCTAACTGTGCATAGTATTTATGAGCATGTGCAATTACAGTGATAATTTTATTTAACCAGGAAATTTGCAATCTAAAATCTCTCATCTTTCAGTGAACCATTTCATTCACTTTCTTCCGAGCTTGAAATACTTGAGAGCCACGTATAAGGATAAGGCATAAATAATATTTATCCTTCGTTCTTGTTGGATTAGTCCAAAAGATAAGCAATAATATAAATACTGTCGACATATACATATTGATCGATGTAACTGAAATGCGAACATTTTCTCATGAGATACAGCCAGCTTATCCAGCCAGGATAATGAGATCATGTCCTGCACCCAACAAAGGTTAGTGACTTCATTCCTTTTTACAAACATCTGGCATATTATTGGACCTTTCTCATGAAAACAGAGATCCAAGAAGAAAGTAAAAACTACAGAATTCCATATCAACTAAAAACTGCAGAAAGATGGCAAATATGTCACACAGTAACATGAAGGCAGATACTAAAAATCTCACGAAATCTTGCGTAGCCTACTAAGTTACTTCTTCAGTCTAAAATAATGATGAGAAGAAAAAATAAATCAAGATCAAGATACTACTGCAACCACTACTTAATATCTCGTCCCTCATACGACTCCGGCTGCCACCGTAGACCTGGGCGGCCCGCCTTGCATCTGCACCTCCGCCTTCGAGGTCTCCTTCTTTGGTGTTGACTTGTAATAGATGGCGTAGAGTATCAGCTGTACAAGGCCAAACAACGCCCCCAAGCCATTAGGGATCTGCAGCATCCCGACAAACGCAGCTCATTAACGTGAGCACCCCAGATATATAACAATAATAGAGAATATCACAGGCACTCACGATGACGAAGATATCGAAGTGGAGCAGTGCATAAGCTGTCCAACAGAGTCCATTCACGAATGATGCCAACGAGAGCGTAAACGGCATGTACTCTACGCTCTTCGTTTCGATCACCATTTTCTACAGGATAAAATTTGCCAATTATGGAGCAGTCGATATTTAATTTTCTTTTCATGATATACATTGCACGTACCATGACGGACAATGGCGAGGCATACATGCAGGTGCCGAAGACGACCGCCATTATGCCGACGACCTTCATCCTGACAGCCATCTCATGGATAGCACCGACGACAATGCCGACGACAACCGCCATGAAGGCTATCTCTCCTGCAAGGATCCCAAGGACCTTGAGGCGACCGCGTCGGGGAGCATTGACAAGGAAGATGATGAGATAGATGGATTCCAGCACAATGCCGAAGCCGTTGATGGTATAGATGAGGGTGTTCTTCGGCGACACAAACGGCATCCCGTAGAGATCCCATACTGCACAATTGAGCCATGTAGCCAAGTACGGGATAGCTGAAAAGTCCTCCACTGCTTTATTCTTGATAATCCTCACAAACGTGGGTCTGCATTTAAGTGTAATTATCAAGGTTTTTGAAACCGCCAAACACCGAACCGAAAATCTTGTTGAAATGGTAGGATGA
The DNA here is from genome assembly GCA_037367405.1 of Ottelia alismoides. Lineage (NCBI taxonomy): Eukaryota > Viridiplantae > Streptophyta > Magnoliopsida > Alismatales > Hydrocharitaceae > Ottelia > Ottelia alismoides. The sequence continues at coordinate 121,624 of JAZKJV010010087.1, forward strand.
GGAACCTTATAATCATATCGGTTCAACCAGATGATAACGTAATCATTATTTAAAATCATATTAATCAAAGCAGTGAAAAAAAGTGGTTGAACCAACTTATCAAATCAAAATAAAATAATATATATAATATACAGTTAATATACTTGAAATATATATATATAATACATAGATAATGTATATATTTCACACTATATATAAAGTATTTTCTTATACACCATCAAATATCATACATATCATATATATATATATATATATATTATTTGAACTAGATGCTCTATAATATGATAATAGTTTAATTATATTTAAAACTCAATACATGCAAAAAATTGTGTTAATCTGGTTGGTTAGAAGTGTGAAATAGGTAACCAAAGGTCATGGGCTTAACTCTCACTATTAACAAAATTTTAAAATAATTTAAAAATTAAAGGTGGTTCAACTTCGGTTGAATCTGGTTAAACCGAGTCAAAAAAATAGGTTGAACCGAATCAGTTAATTAAAATTTGAATAATCAAACCAAACCGACATAAACCAATTAACTGGACCGGTCCAGATCCGATTCAACAGTCGAACCGACCGATCTGATCCGATTTCAAAAACACCGGTAATAACAAAAACTTAATATACTTAAATCATAATGTACCGAACAAGACGTAGCAGTTATCACTTCCGAGTTCATCCTAGTTTCGTAGAAAAGAAAAGTGGACCTTCTATGCATATAAAAAGAGCAAACATTTAAACATAAACAGCACAGATCAGATTAACAAATAAAGCGTAAAACATAATATTCTCATCGGATATTTGCAATATGAAGACATCATTAACATTATCAAGAGAAAACTTTACGATACTCACAAAGGGGACAGGAAGAGCCCGAAGGAGATCACATTCCCTGGAACGGACAAACAACGAGTGATTAGCAAGAAAACCAAACAAAAAACCTCTTTAATACACAGAACAATATACGGGTCTCAATCGGGGGAGCGGACGCTCGATCAAGATCGAGCGGTTCGCATAAATGCACGATCGGGCCCACAAAAAGATGCGAATTCATGCGAACCAATCGAGCGGCTCCGGATTCGAGCGACTCCGGATGCTACATCGGAGTCTGCTAGTCAGCAGAAGTTCCACGCTCCTCAATCAATCGGAACGGAATCAGACGGCGTACGTCGATAAAAAGCATAAAATGCGAGCATCGTAATGTCTAAACAGATTAAAGCAATAAACAAAAAGGAAGAGCACTGACCGATGATCCCCACCACCCTACGGATAGCCAAAGGATTCATCTTCTTCTCCTCGTCGTTTCTGTCTCTCACTCTGTGTTTACAAATGCAAAGTTAAAGGAGGGGCAGACGGAGCACGTAATATATATAGCAAACCAATCGACTATATCCCAACAACTTTGCTGTAGAATAAAAACCGTCTCCCGGAGGAAAGCGGAAGGAGATATAGGAATAGGCGGGCAGTTATCTTTCGAGAGAGATGACCGAGTCTACCTCACTTGCTAATTAAGTTACCGAGCCAGGATTACTTACACTTGGCGCTGCAGCATCGTTATTTTGACGAGAACCACGAGTATCATCTGAAAGGCGCCCGTTCCCCCTTATCCAATTTCTTCCATGTATGTAACAGTGCTTGTGACACACTCGTAACTGATCTCCATTCCATAATCGACGAGGACTATGCTACATCAAAGTCTCCATCGGGTTCCATTCTCCAGGATGTTCTTATTGTTCGAATTGTTAAAGTAAACAGATGTGATGCGATATTGGAATATGATATATTTTATTATAGTTGTTATTAGAATGTCTTTTTGATATTGACCTTGTGAATCTAAAGGTTATTGGAGATAGTATTTTAAGGTGGCGTTCTTTTGAGTAATAAGGTAGAATAATGTTGGGGAAATAAGAATGATAAGGGATTATTTCTGTTCATTTGAAGGAATAAGAAAATGTGGAATTAAGTGAAATAGGGTGCAATAAAATGTAGTTATTTGCTATTCTCCGTTCGATTGGCACATAATGGATAAGGTGGAATAAGGTTTGAAACTTAGTTAAATCCTTTTTGTGAGTTATTACATACATGTGCAATAACACACCGGCAATGTGATCACACCGGCAATGTGATCACACGGGCAATGTGATTGTATATGATATATGCAACTCGAACTATTTAGTCGTATGCTTGAATGTATATACTCCATTCAATAAAAAAGTAGAACATTATTGTTCATCATCTATTTCATAGTCATATTCGATCGTACAACACATCATATTGACAATATAATTGAAACAATTGAACTAGCAATCCCAATTAATTTATAACATGTATGACATGTTAAATGATTTATACGTCATCTATGTGGAACACAAGATACCGCTAAGATGAAATCTATGATAGTTCATGCTTATCACATACATGATCATCAACGGTGTCGTGAACTGGTGTAAATCTGCCAGTTATGTGCAAGACAAGTATATTCTTCTCACGAAGTAGCCTTTCATGTTCTTCCAACTTCTCCAAGTTGTAGTTTTCAGTAAATTCGATAACATGTATCATGTCAGACAAAAAAAAGTTTCTCCGCTGATAAAGACTCTATGGTTTGGAGCCAACTATGAAGCGTTAACCATGTACCCACACGACCTCTATAACATTCTAACATTAGATCAAGTAACAGTCCAACGTTAGATCAATTGATTTCGCTAAGGAATTTAGTAAAGTACTTATAATGCAATAATTTACATCGTGTGGACATGAATACCACAGTTGCTCTTTGACGTCCTCTAAATGGTGTGCATCATCGAAAAGGAGGACTGCGTCCGTTGGGCAGTAGCATCTATGTCTGTGTGTCCTCACTTGAACACACCTTATGAACATGACTTCTAAATGTCTAATTATGATGTACATGTTGTCAATAAAAGTTGCAAGTCCATTTATTTCAAAGCATATCGATGAGATGTCGTGAGATCGTGTTAATTTCCTGAATGGTGGAAGTGCTCGCATAAAACTCTGTTTTTTGCATTGTGTCCGAAGTAATACAGAAGTATACACAAGGACTCCTCCTCCTTGAAATTCATGGAACCCTTCAACCCTATTCGTTCCTTCATATATGAACATAGGATTGTCACGATTGTCGGGTACAGGTAAAACATCTCATATGATCTCCCAACATGGCCGACGAGCATTCCACAAGTCCAAATATACCCTATACGTATCATTCATGTGCTTCGACATGTGGGAAATATGATGTTCTGCTTAGCTCCTCCTCTTCCTCGAGTAGCGCACTGAGTTATTGCATGTTCAGCATCGCCAATTGGTACTTCATTGCGATGATGGCCTCCATATTCTGTCAAATAGATGAGAATATGAATAGAGGAAGGATTTACAATCCTACAATTACTTAGCTCATCCCATAAAGGTTTCATGAAAGCAACATTCGATGTCCGTGATGGAAATAGTTTCAGAATGGAAAAAGATGCAACAACAGCTAAACTACGCAAGCAAACAAGGGGTGAACAACCATTTTGCACAACCACTCTCCGTAAACTACGCAAGCAAACAAGGGGTGAACAACCATTTTGCACAACCACTCTCCGTCAAAGGTAGACGAAATCAGTGTACTCCTTCTTAATGATTTTCCATCAATTCTGGAACTTTTGCTTATCAAGATGCATACCCCTCTGCATTGTGAAGTGTGCGGTTATCGTCCGCTACACAAGGGAGGTGAACAAGCTTCCTACCCAAGCACCAATGTCGAAATTATGCTTGAATAAGTGCAAGAGGCATTGATTCATGGCAGACGTCCATGTTTCATACATTATATCGAATTGATTTTCATGTTCATATGCTCTTGATGAAGAAGCACGGTTTTAGCATATTCTATACTCGGTCATAAATATTGATCAGAGGTTGTGACCCAAAAGATAGATTCAAGGTGGTTTTATATAGTCCATCATTGTACTATAAAGAAACTAGTAGTATGCAATTTTCATATCATACCCACATATGAAAATCAAAATGAACATAAAAAACTTCATTTAGTCCATAAAACTAACATCGGTAAATTTAACAGAAGCACAATTAACTAGCAGTATCAACATCAACAAAAGGAAATAAAAAACAATGACCAACAATATGAACATCAAACAAAGGAGCAGTTGACCAATGCTATGAACATCAACTAATAGAAGTCAAATACAACAAGACCAACATTATGAACATCAAGCATGATTAAAGAGTATGGGCATAAGCATAATACATGAGATAAGAAACTTCAGATGAAACAACATCAAACAAAACTGTACATAATAGTCACCATCAAGATAAACAACGATTCATTTTCATATGAAGAGTATGACATGGTTAAAGAGTATGGACAAGCATAATGCGAGCACCAAGAAATTGCCTTAATTAGTTCATCAAGAATCCATCATCAAGGATCACCAAATGCAGTTCAACATCTAAAGAACTGATATTAGTCTTAGTTGGAGCTCAATATATAAGTATTATAGGAAAAGAATTGATTTTAAGCATTGTTTGGAAAGGAAAAAAATTGTACAGAAGAGCCAGCATCAAACAAAACAATAGTTCATTTTCATATGAAGAGTATGACATGAATAAAGAGTATGGACAAGCATAATGCATGCATTAAGAAATTACATTCATTAGTTCATCGAAGTCCATCACCAAGGATCACCATGTGTAGTTCAACATCTGAAGAATCGACATTAATATTAGTTGGACTTCACCATATAGGTATTATAGAAAAGAATCCATTTTAAGCAATGGTTGGAAAGAAAAAAATTATACATAAGAGTCAGCATCAAGATAAACAACACTTCATTTTCATATGGTCTTGTGAAACCGTTGACCCATGGTTCGAGGTCATTGTCTTGCAAAAGAGATGATGAAAGAGGAATCCACATTGTTAAGCCTTCCCAACACAGTCCCGTTATTAAAGACGATAAGCCCATACATACATAGTTCACAGTGATTCTTGCCCACTAGAATTGCTGCTATAGAAGCACCTCCCGCGCAAACACCATTAAACCGCGACCAATCAAAGGTGGAAGGAAAAGTGGGCACTGCATCAACATGACCGGGGGTGGGGGATGACCGTGCATAGCTCTATCGTGCAAAAGAAGGGAAAGTGTACAAGAGGGAGAGGCAACATCATAGGAAACAGAGAAAGGGGAGGAGCGGAGGGAGGGGGAGAAGGGGTAGTAGTTGAGATCGTGGCCGGAGAAAATGGAGTCGAGTTATAGCTTATCCTCCCTTATTCCGCGAGAGATGGTTTCGGGCATGGTTTCCGAGGAAGACTCGTGGGATAGTAAATCCAGGGAAGTGCGCCACAGTTCCTCGTGTTATCCCACCTTATTCCGCATCCGAACAACCCTTAAAGGAATTGTCAGACTCACATCATCAATTCCAATCCAAAGATTTAAAAGTAAAAGTAGAGTTATCTAGATCCAAACATGAGTCACAATTTCGATTAACTAATGAACAAATTCATTTATACCTGAAAAATGATAGCAGTGAGAATCCTAATGCGTCTTGAATTATTGCCATAGTGAATCCATATATTCTACCCCAAATGCCTAGAATTTATGGGGAAAAGGGGATTCAATTACTTGTTTAAGCGACCAAATAAAAATCAAGTTAAAATAATATGATCATGTTATATACAACTACTGAATCAGTGTTCTTTATCTAATGAGGATGATGTTAAACATTTCCTTTGTTAGAGCGAGGTGAAAGTCTCATGTCACTTGATCATACCAATTTAGAAAGGACATTCATTTATACAACAGGTAATTAAAGATACCTATGGGACATATGCAACCAGCTATCCACATATAAATTCAGGGCAGAACTTACACAAAATGAAATAAATATATGACAATGTTTTGACAATAAATTGAAATATATTATGATGTCAAATATACAGTAACAAATATTATTTTACAAGAGTATATATTACCCTTCAAAAGAGGTAAAATGGCATATTTATCGTTATATGGCTTGTTACGGTTAACATAATAATAGTTTTTCGTTGTCCATTTCTTTCAAATTTCTATTAATACAACCTTAGGTAAATTGAACAAAAGTGCATAAACTATACCATCAATCTCAGTGTCGTACCTAAACTTTTAAAAATAACAATGAAATTTGTAACAATGTGATCTTCCGAGAAAGGAAGATCATCGTTATCTTTAAAGTTCAATAGACCTAAATGTTGCGATGTTCAAACGAAAAGCCTCCAAATTACCTCTTTCCCATAGTCTTCTTCCACAACCCACGTCTTATACAACATCGTGCACGCAGCAAGACACTCCGAGAGCTCCCCATCGAATTCGTTCGTGAGCAGGATGAACTGAACGAGTCAATTGTCGATGCACAAATGTTTAGGGATTTCCCCAGAGAATGAATTCGAGGAAACAGTCAGCTCTTTTAGCCACACGTCCTAACTGAAGCACGACGAGAGGGTACCCGCAAGCAAGTTGTTCCATAGGAGCAGCACCTTGAGGTTGCAGAACTCGCCAAGACCAACAAACACCTCCCCATAGAGGTAATCGTTCATGAGTGTGATTGAGAACTTAACCATGATCGACCCGGAGAGGCCAGAGAATAAGCTATCGCCGAGGTTGAGATGGCGGAGGATGGGCTGGCACCCATGAGGGAGTTACAAATTCAAGAGATAAGGTATCATTTTAGAAGTTTAGCTACGATGTTGAAATTGGTGTGTAGTTCATAAATTTTTGTTTAGTTTACTCTGCAAAATTGAAAGACAAAGACCAAAATTAAGTGTCATCATATGATTCACCGAGAATGATGAGCGGTACATATGTTATTTGTTGTGAATTTCTAAATATAATTACTAATTTTAAAATGATAGATTTTCTTTGTTATGCGTTTAAAATAAGATGTTGTATTCAAATTAGTCATTGTTACCGGCCTATTTTTAGAATGGCAAAAGTGGCATGTATGTAGTAGCAACTATTTTTAAAATCGTTACTATAATAGATGTATTTGTTGTAAATTATGTTTAATTCTTCAAGTTTACAACAAATGTTGCATTCTTTGCTATATTAATAAAAACGTTTTGTTGTTAACAATATAATAATATTTTACATGTTTTTTTAAAACTACTACTAATCGTTACTAACTTTTACGGAGATTAGAAGGAAAAATCGTGATAAAGGATATAAACACAATAACAAAATTGAATTATAATAACGAATATTTTAAATATATTTTCTATATAATCTGATATTATGCATATAACACAAATGTCATTCATTGTAAATTATACTATTGTAAATTATACTATGGGAATACACAATGAATACAATATTTATTACTTTATTGCTTGCAAAAATCTATATAATGATGATTATCCAGATCCTTTCTCTTTAAAATTTGTGATGATTAATGCTAACTTTAGCAATGGCTAGAGAAATAATTATTGAAAAATACAACTTATAACTATGACTGAATGAATTTCGGTAACAAAATATCAACGGATATGTTAATCGTTATAAAGTTCAGCGTGGGTCATTGACTTTTGCAACAAACATTATTTATGGCGACTATATATTCTTCAAGTTATTTGTTGTTATGCATATTTTAGTATTGTGTTTTCAAGAAAATATTTAAACATATATATATATATAGAATATTTCAGATGAGGTGCACCTTTCCTTGCTATATGGAAAGCCACGAATATTGGCCGTCTGATCTGCATCTACGGCCATCATCTGTCTATAATCACACACGCGAAACCACGCTAAACCATCGCAATATACCACTCCCGGTTTTCTATATTTAGTAAATTAGTGGCTTTATGACTCAATCAATTTTGTTAAATTCGCTCTTTTTTTAATAACTATTCTTCTTCCTATATTTAGATTCTTCATCCGGCAATTATTTTATTTAATTATCCCTTAAATGACGGTAATTGGTTTATACTAATTTTAATTCATTTTTCTAACGTTTATTCTTTTGCATCCACATTCGATCTTCACCATGGACGATTCCTATTCTTCATCAAGCGATGATTCTGCATCGGAGTTTATGTCTAACTTTTAGGAAGAAGGATTCCAGGTTATTACATTATATTTCTTTGTTGTTCTTCAAAAAATATTTCGATTTGATGTATATAGTGATTTTTTGTAACAGGAAAATAGCACTGAAGATACAGGTCATGTCAATTCTGATATCGGTTCTCTCTCCACAGGTGTTGTTATTATTATACAAAATTTTTCATTTTAGTAGTATTAATATGATTTTTATGTAATCATTTCATTTATTCTTCAATTTGTTCTCAAGTTTATGTTAAATTGTACTAGATTTACAGTTATGGTCAATAAACGTGTTTTCATTTAATTTGTTGTCTTGATATATAATTGACATTATACAATAATACATGTCTATATTTTATTATCATTCGACATATTTTACAATATATTCATTCAATATAATATATATAATTTCACGATCCATTGTACAATATTTGATTGTATTGTACATTATATTAATTTATTTTACTATTTCCTAATATAATTTACACAATATTTCGTTCTTTCTATTTTGCCAGTACCATTTTCGGGTGACATTTATTACAAATATATTTCACTAGAATTAATTTTATAATCCATTATACAATATTTATATATATTTTACCTTTTATTTACTTTGGGTAATATTTCCTAGTATATTTTACACAATTTCACGTTTTTTGTCTTTTGGCAGGACCACTTTCGGATGCCCTATATACCAAATATAATACACAATAATTAATATCATATTCCATTGTAAAATATTAATCTGAATTGTACATTTTCTTGCTCTATATTAATTTTTCTTAGTTTAGTTTACGCAATCTCACTTTCTTTGTATATTACCAGGAACTCTATGGGGTGCCATACGTTCCAGAGATATTGCACAAGAATGTCTTCCAAATATTGAGGTAATGAGATACCACATAATCTTTTATTTTTTGTTTTTTTAAGTAAATTTATTATTGTGTTATTTTTATATTAGGATATTGGAGCAAAAATCACATATACAGAGTGCCTAGAAACTGATGCATCATTTTCAGGTAATATTATTAGTGTGTAAATTTAATAATTATACAAACAATATATCTTCATAGTTCGTAAAGTTAATATTGTTAATAATTTTCAATCTTTTTCGATATATCTGGGAAAAACATCATTAGATTTAACATGTTTTTCAATTATATTTAAAATAATGCAGTTGATCCAAGTTCCCCAATCGCAAACTGTTCTAGTTATCAGCATATACCCACTGTTGGTATGGTTTTTGGTTCCGTTGAACACGCATATAATTTTTATGAAGCTTATGCTACAAGAGAGGGTTTCAATGTACGCAAAAGTAGCACAAGACATAGAGTTGATAGAGTAACTAGAAACAAGACACTGGTGTTTAAGAGTTTTGTATGTTGGAAAGAAGGAAAATCAAGAGCTTCCTCATCAACAAGAGATGGTTTCTTAGTTGACAGTGATTGCAGCGATGAAAGTATGTTTGAAAGATCGGAGAGAGCTGTTTGTGTTGTTCGAACTGGTTGTAAGGCCATGATGTCGGTTAAATATAGGTTTGTTGATCATGACTGGATAGTGGTTTGTTTCAATGAAGAGCACAATCATAACCTTGTATCCCCCAGCAAACGGCTATATCTTCGTGCCAATAGAAAGTTCTCTAAAGCTGCTAAAATGCTTATCAAGTCCATGACTGATGTTAATATTCCTGCCTCAAAACAATCGGCATTTTTGGATAACGGTTTCATTACAAACAACAAAGTTGGTGGCATTGTGCGTGATATATACAACCTTAACAGGGATGAGAGAAGACGTCGTAATGGTTTGGATGCAAAACTTGTGTTAGATCTCTTTGAGAACTGTAAAAAGTTGACGCCTGAATTTTTTTACTCTTATCAAACTGACGAGGACAATAGGTTCACACATTTATTTTGGGCTGACAGTGTATCCATCGAAGATTACAAGGTTTTTGGTGATACAATTTCGTTTGATACGACATATAGAACCAATGAATACAAATTAATATTTGCATCTTTCTGTGGAGTTAACCACCATGGTTGCTCAATTTTTTGGTAATGCATTTATCAACAGAGAAACAACAGAAAGTTTTACTTGGTTATTTAATCAATTCCTTGATGCTGTTAGAAAACACCCTATTTCTATAATCACTGATGAAGATCCAGCAATAGGTGCTGCAATCCGTATTTCATTTCCCAACACTGTTCACAAGTTTTGTACATGGCATATTATGACAAAGCTGAAACTTAAACTGGGTAGACTGAAGGAAATTGTCAAGGCTCTTAAAACATTCAGCAGGCTTGTTTGGCGGAGTGAGTCTATTGATCAATTTGAAGTTGGTTGGTTGATAGCGCAAAAATCCCGAACAACTGAGGTAAAGGTATGAAATGAGGTCGTTGCGACCTCAGTCACTCGAATGCGTGTATCAAGAAAAATCAACCACTCACAGAGATAAAATCAATCAAAACAAAATGGAGCGGTCTAGCTATGTGATTAACCTGGTATAGCTCCCAGGGTCGAACACAAGGAGCACAGATTGGCTAAATAGCCTACGATGTAGTCAGAAATCCGAGGGAATCTTTTTTTAGTGGTTTTTATTTGTTTTTATATTTTTTTAGATTTTTTTTTAAATGATTAAGAAAGTAAAAGAAAACAAAAGTAAGACAACTTCAACAATTTATTAAACACTCCAAAAATATTGCAAAAATTCCAGAAAATTGGTTTTTAGGTTTTTAGGTTTTTTACTGTTTTTAGTGAGTTTTTGGAATTTTTCTAATGGGTAAATTATTTATTAAAAATCAAACAAGGCAGAATAGTGAAGGTACTGTCCAGCAGGGCTAGAAACTCAAAAATAAAATATTTAAAGTCTCAACCAGCCCTGTAGGTAATTTTCCTATAAACTATGAAGAATAAGGACAATTAAGGCACCTTAATTATTATTTTTGGATTTTTAAATTAATTTTTATAATTTTTATGAGTTTTTGAGGGTTTTATGATTTTTAGGGTTTTTAAGTGATGAAAAATCACCAAAATCGGCTGGAAAGTCAAACAGCAAGCAAACTACAATACCTAATTTTTTTAGAATTTTTGGTGGAGTTTTTATAATTTTTTGGTATTTTTAAAGTTAGACAGTGACTAAAAAGAGTGTTTTTGAATTTTTAAAAATACTAAATGAAAATAAAAATGTCCTCAAAAATCACAGAAATTACTACACCATGGCAGGAGCCATGTGTCGAAATTTCATTAGATTTGGAGGTGGGTTGATATTTATTCAAAAATGAAGAAGAGGGCACTATGCACAAGGACCAATGTGCAAATACCCGAAGACCTGGGGTCGCTGGTGCAAAATGCCCAGCAAGTCACGCGCGTCGCGCGTGGCTGGGGCACACAGGGACCAAATTGCAAGAAAAACTAAGTCCAAGGGCCTTTTGATAACTCGTATCAAAAGCCCAGGGACGAAGTTGCAAAAAGCCCACTAAATAACGCACATGCGCATAAACAATGCTCACAGGGGTATAATTGCAATTACTTAAAAATATTCATTCATTCATTAACCATCCAGATCTAAAGGACAAGATGTGTAAAATGCCCAGATACACACGTGACGAAGCACGTGGTCACTCACACACAGGGGCATACATGCAATTAAAATAGAGCACAAGGTCCAGATTGCAAATAACCCTACGTGAAAAAGTTTCTAAAAATATTTACAGGACTAAAAAGGAAATGAAAAACTAAGAGGGGGCCCTACGATATTTACCCCTTTATTAGCCGACGGTCGGATAGGCGCCACGTGGTGATCGAACGGCTGGGATGGCGGCGCGACTCCTCTCTTCGTCCCTTCGGCTCGATCGACGGTCGAGAGAGGGACACGTGGACGATCGAGTGGCTCTTGTGAATGGAGTCCCTCTCTCTCGGCTCTGACGGTCCAGATGGCTCCTCCGGATGATCGAATGGACGCTGCTCCTCCACAGATGAACGGCTAGGATTAGAACTGGAGCAGAGGGTGCATCGGACGGCTCTGGAAGATGGAGGAAGAACTCGACGCTGGCGAACTTCGCCGACTTCCTGCGTGCGCTCCGGTCCTCCTCAGCTGCTGCAAATGATCCGAACACGCTCCTGGTGCAGCCCCGCAGCTGATGACGATGGCCGATGTCCCAGCCGAGCCCTGGAGGGGCTCCGGCGAGGCCTAGCGGCGCGAAGCTCCGGTCTCAAGTGAAGAGAGGCTCAGGCACCTCTCTTTGAACCTGCAAAACAGCCAGAATGCTTCGCGGGTCGAGGGCAAAGTGCCTCGACCCAAGAAAGCGGGGTGAAGGTGGTCTGTGCGGTGTGGCGAATGAGCTCCGGCGAGGTGGAGACGATGGAACTCGACTCCCAGCTCCGGGGCGAGCTGGGTTGAATGAGCGGGCGTAGAAGGTGCGTGGGGATACGGCGGAGATGACAGGGTGCTCCGATGATCGAAAGGGTACTCGAGATAGTCGGAATCAGGGAAGCACGGCGATGGGTCGATTTGGGCGAAATCCTAAATTAGATGAAACTAGAAGGAGCTAAGGTTACCTGGTGGCTGCAGTAGACTATGCTGGAGCTGCTCTTACTCCTGGTCCTTGCCTCAAGGGCCGTCTCCTCCCGAGGCTCAAGCTCCAGATGGTGGTCGGAGCACGGCGGCGAAACGCGGCCGGATCAATGGTCCTGCTCCTCTTCCTCGCTGCAACACCGGCTGGGGCAAGCTGTCACCTTGCTCGTCTCGATGGAGCTCACTGGAGAGAGAGTGGATAGCCAAAGATGAGGCGCGGAGGCGGCGGAGGTCGGGATATATATATGGTGACAGGTGCGATTAGGGTTGAGTGGAGACAGCGATGGAAGGCGTTGATTTCATGGCGAAAGATCGGGCGAGGATGAGGGATGATCGGCGAAGAATCCGGGCACGGGGTTCGCGTGGGAGACAGCCTGGAGATGCGTGGAAAAATCGGCGAAGGCGGGGCGGCACGCATCTTCCAGAAAAGGAAGGAGTCCGCGGGGGAGTTGACCGGGGTCAACAATCCCCCGTGGACCAATCAGAAGCTGCCACGTGTATTTAATTTTTGTTTATTTATTTTAAGGTAGAAATAGGCCGAATTAAAGAAAACTCAAAACATGAAATGTTTTTCTTTTATTTTTTTCTATTTTTTGGTGATTTTTAATTAATTTTTGGAAATAAAAATAGGGTAGCTATGTATATAGGTATATGTACACTATATGGATTTTTATTTTTGATTTTTTTATTTGTTATTTTTATGTATTTTTATGCTCATTTTGTATTTTATTTATTTACATCATAAAATATGGAATAAAATGGTATTTTTATTTTATTTTAATTATTTATACACAAGGGTGAAATAAATAATTGTATACATTTATATACATGGTATTTATACAATGTATTTTTGTATTTTTCATTTTGTAATTTTTATTTGATTTTTGTTTTGTTTCTTGTTATTTTATGTATTTACCATATGTAACATAGAATATTTACAAAAAGTTTTAGAAAATAATTTTATTTATTTATAGGGTTAAATAAATAAAGGATGATGGTCTACACATGGTGAAAGGGCATTTTTGAATTTTTGATTTTTAAATTTTTATTTTGTTTTTTTTTAATAAAATATACACACAATATGTACAAGCATATTTTTGGGTGAGGAAAATATAATTTTATGTATTTACAGAAGTATATACACATGAGCTCCTATCTCCCTCTACTTTGGCTTTTATGCGGTCAGGCCCATGCTGAGCCCTCCCTTGGGTTAGGTTGCTCAATATTTATTCTAAATATTTCCCTCTTTTTCTTTTTGCTCTTTATTCTTTTTATTTTTGCACAAAAACATGCTAATTATAGGTTTTTACACAATGCATGCTTTTGGTAATTATTTGTATTTACACATATCTACATGTATTTGCAAAGGTTTTTGTAGCTAAAATAGAAGAATAAAGAGTGATGAATGGGTATTCATCACCCCCCTATGCTTAACTTTGCTAGTCCCTTAGCAAACATTTTTTTTGAAAAAGAAGTGAAAAAGAAAGAAAAAGAAAAAGAAAAAGAGGATGTACATGGATCAAGGTTGACTTATTAAATTTTCCTTCATTAAATTGAAATATGGAGCTCGATCAGATCTTTGGATTATTAATGTGTCGGAACCTTATTTGGACTTAAGCTTAAAACTCAACAGCCTCCAAGTTCCACCAGTCGATGGGCAAGACTCCTCAATAAACCAGATCAGAACAAGTCTACATACACAAACTCTAATGACCATGAATCTTTTCCTTGCGGTGTAGGTGATATGTGGCTCCCTACCTCAGAAGTAACAAAGAAACAACCTCCCTCAACCTGGTAACTCTAATGCCTCAGTCTAGCAACTCTTTCCTCGAGAAACGGGGTATTCCCTTCTAAGTTCAAGTGCAACCGGCTCAAGGAGAGGGGGTAGAAGTATAGAGTTTTGGAAGCTTAGCCAGTGTAGCTAAGTCTCCCGCTGCAAGCTTCATGAGATGTAACATGGATACCATAAGCTTTTGCTTTATACTCCGGTGGGGTTATTAAATTTTCAATCCGACCCACCACTTTTTTGGAGTTCTTTCTGCATTTTTGCAATTTTTTTTTTCAAAAATTTCTGTACAACATATCTACATGGTGCAGCATATATAAGAAATTTCCCCTTGAGCCAGTAGACTATCCCTCTTTTGAAGCTTTATTGCAACCCACAGCTTCTGTCTTTAGCTTTCAACACCACTAGACCAAGTTGAGGTGCACTTCCTTCACTATAAGAAGAAGAGAGGTTCCGCCTAGAGGTACTACCCTCATATGCTACCCCAAGCCAAAGGAAACTGCCTCCTCACCACCTCATCCGTGGAGAGCCATGTGTAAAGTGCAGGTGCAAGTGAAGCCATTGTCTCTGAGAGTCATGCGTGTGTTGTTAAGTGCTCTACTTAGGCTCATCAAGATGACATATGCTCATAGCCTAGTGGACTCAAAGAATTAAGTCCTTATGGACCTGAAAAGCCTTAACCCTAAGTCCTACAAGGTTCCTCTTGAAGTTAAGTGGATTAAGATCTTATTCAAGCTCCATTTCTCAATTTAATTCCAGGCTTAGTTTAAATGTCAACTCTCATCCAGGAAAAACTATATACATATATGTACACAAGATGCTATTTACAAATATTTTACAATCATGCAAAATTTTTGAAAAAAAATGTTTTGAAATCATGAATGATGCATGAGGTGCAAGTTTTGCAAACTGATATTCACAATCTTTTACACAAGATTTTTGCAAACTTTTGATTTTCAAAACATTTTGGAAAAATTTTGTACTATATACATAATTTTGATACAAAATATTTACACAAGCTTTACACAAAAGATTTTTGAAATCATTTTTACAAAAATACTTTATACACTAGCTATGTATGTGCAAGAATAAAAGAGGTTTATGTACATGAAAAATTTTTAAATTTTGTGATTTTTAGCCATTTTATTTATTAACTCACTCACACAAAGTACGAGTTATGGCTAAAGTATATATGAAATATATATACACCCCCCTATACTTAGCTCGAACGATGTCCTCAGAGTGATCAAGAGCGATGAAGAAGACATAACTCGTGCTTAGTAAAAGGGAAGTGAAAAGGAATGGCTAAGTACAGGAACGAATAAATGAATAGAATGAGAGGAACTCGGTGGTCTCCCCCTGTACTTAGGATTAACTAATCCTAAGTATAGAAAGCTGTACATGAAGGGAAAGCCGAGTGAAGAAGATACAGAATCTGCCCCCCCTATACTTAGGGTAAAATATCCCTAAGTATAGGCAGCATAAACAGGAGCAGAAAGAATGAAAAGAATACTCGCCGGTCCGACATCCCCCCTATACTTAGGGTAAAGTACACCCTAAGTATAGCATAATCACAGGATGAGAAAAGAGATGTGGGACTAGAGAATAGAATGATATGGACAACTGGATCTATACAGGCGGAGGAACAGCAAAAATCAGGCGTGAGATGCAAAAGATGTGAGTCAAAAGACCACATCTCACGCAAAATGAATAGCGGCAATAATAACGTCCCGCGGCTCATGATCTAGAAATGGTTTGAGCCGCTGGCCGTTCACTCGGAAGGTACTCTCAGAAGATAACTCAGATATATCAATGCTACCGTTATCGTGTACCTTTCTGACCAAATAGGGTCCTTTCCATTTGCTCTGTAGCTTCCCTGGAAATAATCTAAGCCTCGCATCAAACAGCCATACTTTCTGTCCAATCTCAAAATGCTTGTGGCTGATATGAGAATCATGCCACTCTTTGACTTTCTCCTTATAATGTAGGCTGCTTGAGAAAGCTGCATCTCTAAGCTCTTCCAATGCGGCTAACTCTGCCCTCCTCTGGTCTCCTATACCATCTGGATCCATCAATATGTCTGTAACTGCCCAGAGTGACTTGTGCCTCAGCTCAACTGGTAGGTGACAGGGCTTGCCATACACGAGGCGAAAGGGAGATGTGCCCAAAGGTGTCTTGAAAGACGTCCTATATGCCCATAAGACCGAGTCCAATAGCTGTGACCAATCCTTTCGGTCAGGGCGGACGACTTTCTGCAGAATCGTCTTGATCTCCCTATTCGACACTTCGGCTAGACCATTCGTCTGTGGATGGTATGGTGTAGCAACACGATGGTCTATGCCGAACTCGGTAGCAAGTGCCTTCACCTGGTCGTTGATGAAGTGAGACCCCCCATCAGAAATAAGAACTCGTGGAACCCCGAACCGCGTGATGATGTGCTTCCTCAAAAATCTGCAAACTGTCCTCGCATCAGCGGCTCGGGTGGGGATAGCCTCCACCCAACGACTCACATAATCTACGGCCAACAGAATGTACTCGAATCCCTGACTCTTAGGGAATGGACCCATGAAATCGATGCCCCATGCGTCAAAAACCTCACAGAAGTGAATGGGCTGCATCGGCATCTTATCACGTTGTCCACAAGTGCCCATCCTCTGACAGTCAGTACACCTCTTCACGAACTCATCTGAGTCCTTGAAGAGGGTAGGCCACCACAAACCGGACTGGAGCACTTTCTGTGCCGTTCTCCTCCCCGAATGATGTCCTCCTGCCTCAAGCTTGTGGCAGTAAGTGAGGACGCTATGGTGTTCCTCCTGAGGAATACACCAACGCCAGACGCTATCCCCTCCTTCGTGGTAAAGGATGGGATCCTCCCAATGGTAAGACTTGGACTTCGCAAGGAAGGTCTCAAGCCTCTGCCTGGGCCAATCTTGTGGGACTTTCCCAACAACGAGAAAGTTCACAATATCGGCGTACCATGGGAGTGAGGCGATAGCAAGGATCGCCTCATCTGGGAAGGTATCTCTGATCGGATCAATCTGCTCTGTCTCCTCAGGCTGCTCTAATCGGGATAAATGGTCCGCCACCACATTCTTGACTCCAGGCTTATCCTTGATCTCAATGTCGAACTCCTGGAGTAGAAGGATCCATCTAGTAAGTCTGGCCTTGGCATCCTTCTTTGACATGAGGTACCTGATGGCGGTGTGGTCAGTATACAAAGTCACTCTAGATCCAATGATATATGATCTGAATTTATCGAGGGCAAACACTACTGCTAGCATCTCCTTCTCTGTGACTGTATAATTCCGCTGGGCGGAATCCAATGTGCGGCTAGCATAGTGTATCGCAAATGGTACTCCATCCCTCCTCTGTCCCAGCACTGCCCCTACGGCAAAATCGGAGGCGTCCGTCATGATCTCGAACGGGAGAGACCAATCGGGTGGCTGAAGGACAGGAGCCTCAATAACACATTGCTGGAGAGTTTCAAAGGACGAAAGACACTTGTCATCGACAAGGAACTCGGTGTCTTTCGTCAAGAGGTCAGTCAACGGTCGGGCAATCTTGCTGAAATCATGAATGAATCTCCTATAAAAACCAACGTGCCCCAGAAATGACCGTAGCTGCTTCAAATTAGACGGCGGGGTGAGTTTTTTAATGACATCAACCTTGGCCGGATCAACCTCCATGCCTCTGTTGGAGATGATGTGGCCAAGCACCGTCCCTTGAGTCACCATGAAGTGACTCTTCTCCCAAGACAGAACCAAGCGGGTAGCAATACATCGCTGGAGCACTCGGTCTAGGCAGTCAAGACAGGAATCGAATCCGTCGCCGTAAACCGAGAAGTCGTCCATGAAGACCTCCAAACACTCCCCTACCATGTCCGAAAATATCGACAGCATGCATCTCTGAAGAGTCGCAGGGGCGTTACATAGCCCAAATGGCATGCGTCGAAAAGCGTATGTACCGAAGGGACAGGTAAAGGTGGTCTTCTCCTGATCCTCAGGAGCGATGGCCACCTGGTTGTAGCCCGAGTACCCATCTAGGAAGCAATAATGGCTCTTCCCTGCCAGTCTCTCTATGATCTGATCAATAAAAGGCAGGAGGAAATGGTCCTTCTTGGTGGCCTGGTTGAGTTTTCTGTAGTCAACACAGACCCGCCAAGAGGTGGGTACTCGTGTAGCAATCTCCTCTCCCGACTCACTGATCACAGTCGTGATGCCCGTCTTCTTGGGCACCACATGCAAGGGGCTAACCCACTTGGAGTCGGAAATGGGATAAATAAAATCTGCACTCCACCATTTTGATATTTCCTTCATAACAACCTCTCTTAGGTTGGGGTTCAGTCGCCGCTGGAACTCACGCGACGGCTTTGCCCCTTCCTCGAGATAGATATGGTGGGAGCACAACGAGGGACTAATCCCATGGAGATCTGCTACGCTCCATCCAATTGCCTTGCGGTTCTTTTCAAGAACCTCCATCAGACGGGATTCTTGCTCTCCAGTCAGATCGGCAGAGATGATGACTGGGTACATCTCAGACTCTCCCGCAAGGAATCTATACTTCAACGAAGTAGGGAGCGGCTTTAGCTCTGGACAGCTGGGTGCTGGCAAATCTGGCTTCTGAAGAAGATGTGTGTATGCGGACAATTCTGCCAAATCTACCTGGGAAAATGATAACGAACTCTCACAAACTGGATCTGGAGAAGGCGGGTCCTCTGCATTGTCTCTGATCTGTTCTGCCTCTACCTCCTCCTCATCTATAGGCTCAGGTGGATCCAGATCTGGCATCTGATCATCACAATCTGCCCAATCAGATTCTGAATCTGAGGGATCTATATCAGACTCGGTGGCATCAGTACCACCGGAGAACAAGGTGGCATCAGCACCACCATCACAAAACACTGTGCTGCGATCGAGAACCGGCTCTGCTGCCGCAATGGTATCCTGTACCAGGTCTGTGCTCTCCAGACTCTCCTCTGCTATCATCTCTGCATCAGCTGTATCTGAGTATGAGAGGATGGTCTGTGCTGCAGGATCTGCCCAAATTGCCTCATCATCTGTGATCACAAAATCACAGTCCTGGTGGATGTCTGGCTCTGCGTCTGTCAGCTGCTCTGAATCTGTACTGCCATGTGAGCGGGATCTATCTCTAGTTCTGTGGTCCTCGACCGTCTCTATTTGTATACTCTCGCCCTGGACGCGAAAGTACACCTTCCCGCTATCATGATCAGTCACCGCCTTGGCTGTGGCCAAGAACGGACGACCAAGGATGATGGGGGTATCGGCCACTGATTCAGGGATCTCCATGTCCAACACTACGAAGTCCACGGGGAATTGCAAACCCTGAATAGTGACGGTAACGTCTCGTAGCAACCCCTTCGGCCTCTTGACAGATCGATCAGCGAACTGAAGGACTGTCCTGCTCTGTCGAAGAGTGCCCAACTCGAAGTGGTCGAGAAGGGCTGCCGGAAGTAGGTTGATCGAAGATCCGCTATCTAAAAGAGTACGGTCGAACCACTGCTCTCTGATCTGGCATCTAACATACGGGGCCCCTGCATCTGGCCTCTTGGCTGGCAGTCGGTTCTGAATCGCAAAGCACGTGGCTTTGGTCAGCACATGGATCTCTGCGGTCTTGTTCCTCTTCTTCCTCCTGACTGTGGTCCTATCTCTTAGGGATCGCTGAAGAAGAGGAATGTGCTGCAAAGCCTCATTGAGGGTCAGCTGGATGTGAAATCGGTCTATCATGCCCTGGCTGAACTCCTCCTGCTCTCTCTTTTTTGGATCTTTTTCTTTTTTCTTCCCCTTCCCCAATTCAAGGGCTCTAGGAAAGGGGATCACAGGGTCCTTCTCAGATGAAGGACTAGGAATAGGCCTAGACGGTTCGATGACCGGATCCTCACAAACATCATTTACCACAATGGGATCAGAAGAAACTAAACCTTTTCCTTTATTCAAATTAGAGTTCTGAGATACATTCATGCGAGGAAAGACAACATTTCTATCAGAATAAATATGGGTGGCCTCAGTACCACCTCTAGCTGGCTCTACAACTAGACGTCTTGCGGCCTCAGTACCGCAGGCTGGCTCGGCTCTGCTGGTGGCGTCAGTACCACCTCCTCGATGTGGTGAAACGGCGGCCTCAGTACCGCCGGTGGAATCAGCATCTCGGGTGGCATCAGTACCACCGTCATCATGATGTGCGGCTTCAGTACCGCTCTCCTCTTCCTCATCTGGCGCTCTAGATGGATCCTCGTGTTGTCGCTCAGATGAGGCGCCGCCTGCTGGTCTTCTACCGCTCCTAAGTGTAACAAAATCAGCATCAAATATATTCGATGACATATCATCAAATGAGTTATTAGGAGTGGTAGGCTCAGTGTGAACTACCTGCTCAGATTTCCTCTTCAAGCTATTCGGATTAGGCTCGATCTGTGCAGGGATGGCGGCCTTCCCTCTCATCAGGTCCCGCATCTCCTGGCGGAACTCGTCCATTTCCCGTCTAAATGTAGCCTGCTGCTCTGTGAAGAGGCGGGCTAGATCATCCATGGCGGGGCTCTCATGGGAACCCGACGGGTTGCCTCTCTGGTAATGAGGCTGCTGGACCTGGTGCTGCTGCGGCTGAGAGGGGTAAGAGGAAGGATGCTGCTGCTGGTGAGCCTGCTGCTCACGTCTCCAATTCTGTCCCTGCTGCTGGTAGGGACGAGGTACGAAGGATGATGGCTGGTGTGGTTGGTATGCTGGGGGCTGCTGGTGATCTCTCTGCTGGGAGTACTGCCCTCCCTGACCGGCCGGCTGTTGTTGGGACTGGTTACCCCCATTCCCCCACCTGAATCCGGGATGGTCTCGTCGGATTCCAGGTTGAGGACGGTCATACCAAATCCCGTTGACATCCATCAACGGCTCAGCATCGAAGGAGTCTGGCGGTAGTGCTGCCAGAGGTTGATCCGGCTGATATACCACCATCTGTAAGTCTGGAGATGGTGGTGACTGGTAAGAGGGCTGCTGCTGCTGGTACGACTCCGCCTGTACAAGGTGAACTTGTCTAGGCTGCTGCAAGGAGCTGGAGCGCTGGGACGAGCTGCGGCTGCCGCCGGAATCGCCTCGCGACAGAAGACGGGGCTGAGGAGCCGTCTGTGCCTCCTGAAGACACAAGAGCTGGGTCTTCATGTCGCTCAGAGTTTGTGCCATTTGCTCCATCTGAGTTATGCCCTGGCACTGCTTCTTCTCTATGATTTCCATGCGGTCCAACTTCTCGCTGATAATCCCCATGTCCGCAGCGGCCGACTCTGCCTGTGCGGCTGCAACTGTGGACGAACTGGATGGACCTGCATCAACCCGTGCTATCCGCTGATACTGCACGGGTCCTGGCGGCTGCTGAGATCTCTGTGTGTACAACCGAGTCTGGGACATCACCATGTAATTTTCTGCCATCTCTTCGTAGATGGCCCAGACTTGGTTGTGGTCCTTGGCAAAGTAGGACCCTCCGCAAGAAGCATTCACCAGACCCTGAAGCTCTGGCGTCATCCCACTAAAGAAGCTTTGAACTAGGTTCGGCTTCGAAATGTCGTGGTGTGGGCATCTATCCAGAAGCTCTCTGAACCTCTCCCATGCTTCGTGAAACTGCTCGTTAGGGAGCATGGAGAAGTTGTTGATCAGGGCCCTCGCTGCATTCGTCCGCCCGAGTGGATAGTACTTGTTTAAGTACTCGGTGCGGAGCTGCTCCCAGGTGTAAACAAACTTCCCTAGATGTTTCAGCCAGGCGGCTGCTCTATCTGCCAGTGAAAAAGGGAAGGCCATCATCCGAATCGTATCTTGGTCCACATGACGGTCGTGGACAGTGCTGCAGATCATCAAAAACTCCTGGAGATGGAGATGGGGTTCCTCAGTGGCAAGTCCGTGAAAATGAGGAAGCATCTGCAGGGTGTTCGGAGGGAACTTGAAATCCCCCACGATGGCCGGTACCACCACCCAATGGTGCATCAGTGTAGATCCGGGGTTGTGTAACTCCCTCATCGGTCTCGGTGGTCCTGCTCCGGCGGCAGCTGCTGCTGCAGCTGCTGCCTCTGCATCAGCATCAGGAATGTCCTCAGGCTCGCTCGGCTCGTCTCGCTCTCTGAGTCGCTCCAACTCCCTTCTCATCTCGATCATAAAAGCCCCTTGATCGCGTAACTGCTGCTGAACCGTCTCTAATGATGCGATCAGGGTGGAGTTGATCGCCCCTTGGTCAAATACAACATGCTGCTCTCCCTGCTGACCTCCGGGGTAATCGTCTGCTCTGGCGGCCATACCGACGTCTGCAAAATCAGATGAGCCCAACTCAGGTTCTGTCAAATCAATTCGTCTTTCCTCGGGCTCATGTCTCTCAGTAGCAAAAGAAAGGGGGTCGAGGGGGAACAGGGTGGAATCGTACTCGGGCCCGGAGGGCTGGTCTTGACTCTCACGAGCCAACCTAGATGATGAAGTAGACGCGCCTGAAAGCGGTGCAGCCAGAGGCTGCCTAAGAGATCGTCTACCCATCATCTTGATCTTGGCGAGTTGGGCGGATGGGATCTGGAGAAAATATGATCGCAAAGCAAACCCCCGGTTCACCAACGCAACACAATCTGAAGACCGTGAAAGCTCGGTCAATTTATCTTGTCAATTTTATTTGGTGAACACACAAAATATCAGAGCGCTTACGTGACCTGTTAGGATACCCGATGCTACTCCAACCGACTGGCCCGCACGGAAGAGTCGGTAGTCAGCTAAAAATAACACCGGAGGGTTCTTCCTAGGGTGCGGGTCACTCTCTCGCGCATCCAAACCATACAAGGAGGGGGTTGCTCTCCCCAAGACAAATTTTTAATGTGAGTGTCTTTTAGGGTCAATAATGTTATCCAGTCCCAATTTTTTTTGTTTTTCTTTTTAAATTTTTTTTTTCAAAATAAATACAAGCGGCCTAACGGTTTTTCCGATTCTCCTGATGATTAAGCCAAAAACAGAGGGAGAAGACGAAAAAGCCGATGCGCGAAGAAATCAATGATGCATGCAGAGAAAGAAATGCGTACCTTGTCTCCAGCACTCTACATGCAAGTGATCCGCGCAGAATTTAAAGACAGAATAAAACTACCTAAATGGTGCAGCGGGAAAAATCGAGTCCTAGATGTGTAACTTCTATTGATCGTAAAGAACAATAGTTAGCTAACCGAATCGAGTCCGGAGTCCGATCTTGGGAGTCACTCGGTGCCCGCCACAACGGGTCCTGCCAGCGCTGTATGTGACTCCTCACGGCACGTGGTCTCAAATCCAATTAAACTAACTTTTTCAGTGAATTTAATTAAGGTCCAATTACGTTCTATAGGAACAGATATTCTATTAGGTGTTGGGCCTTAGAAATTTACGTCACAAGCAAGAGAAATTCCTAAATCTAGGGGCTCAAGAAAAACCGCGTAAACACCGGAAAAGGCAGCTAACTATCAAAACCGTAGAAAAAGCCGCGAAAATCCAAATGGGTCCCCCGAGCACACCGGTGCTCGGCGAAACAGACCCGCTAAGTTACAAGTGTCCACAGTTCAAAGTCTAAGTTATTACAACAAATATTGTTCTCTCTCTCTCTCTAAATAGAAAATTTCTTCTCCTCTCTCTCTTCCTCCTGCGCGGATCCTCTAAATAGTAAACTCCAAGTCGTCCAAGCAGTACCTCGCACAAAAAAAAAATCAAAGAGAGAAGGTCAGAAAACAATAATAATATAGAGAGAGACAATATGGAAAAATGACTACAAAGCCGTGATCCCCGGCAACGGCGCCATTCTGATAGCGCAAAAATCCCGAACAACTGAGGTAAAGGTATGAAATGAGGTCGTTGCGACCTCAGTCACTCGAATGCGTGTATCAAGAAAAATCAACCACTCACAGAGAAAAAATCAATCAAAACAAAATGGAGCGGTCTAGCTATGTGATTAACCTGGTATAGCTCCCAGGGTCGAACACAAGGAGCACAGATTGGCTAAATAGCCTACGATGTAGTCAGAAATCCGAGGGAATCTTTTTTTAGTGGTTTTTATTTGTTTTTATATTTTTTTAGATTTTTTTTAAATGATTAAGAAAGTAAAAGAAAACAAAAGTAAGACAACTTCAACAATTTATTAAACACTCCAAAAATATTGCAAAAATTCCAGAAAATTGGTTTTTAGGTTTTTTAGGTTTTTACTGTTTTTAGTGAGTTTTTGGAATTTTTCTAATGGGTAAATTATTTATTAAAAATCAAACAAGGCAGAATAGTGAAGGTACTGTCCAGCAGGGCTAGAAACTCAAAAATAAAATATTTAAAGTCTCAACCAGCCCTGTAGGTAATTTTCCTATAAACTATGAAGAATAAGGATAATTAAGGCACCTTAATTATTATTTTTGGATTTTTAAATTAATTTTTATAATTTTTATGAGTTTTTGAGGGTTTTATGATTTTTAGGGTTTTTAAGTGATGAAAAATCACCAAAATCGGCTGGAAAGTCAAACAGCAAGCAAACTACAATACCTAATTTTTTTAGAATTTTTGGTGGAGTTTTTATAATTTTTTGGTATTTTTAAAGTTAGACAGTGACTAAAAAGAGTGTTTTTGAATTTTTAAAAATACTAAATGAAAATAAAAATGTCCTCAAAAATCACAGAAATTACTACACCATGGCAGGAGCCATGTGTTGAAATTTCATTAGATTTGGAGGTGGGTTGATATTTATTCAAAAATGAAGAAGAGGGCACTATGCACAAGGACCAATGTGCAAATACCCGAAGACCTGGGGTCGCTGGTGCAAAATGCCCAGCAAGTCACGCGCGTCGCGCGTGGCTGGGGCACACAGGGACCAAATTGCAAGAAAAACTAAGTCCAAGGGCCTTTTGATAACTCGTATCAAAAGCCCAGGGACGAAGTTGCAAAAAGCCCACTAAATAACGCACATGCGCATAAACAATGCTCACAGGGGTATAATTGCAATTACTTAAAAATATTCATTCATTCATTAACCATCCAGATCTAAAGGACAAGATGTGTAAAATGCCCAGATACACACGTGACGAAGCACGTGGTCACTCACACACAGGGGCATACATGCAATTAAAATAAAGCACAAGGTCCAGATTGCAAATAACCCTACGTGAAAAAGTTTCTAAAAATATTTACAGGACTAAAAAGGAAATGAAAAACTAAGAGGGGGCCCTACGATATTTACCCCTTTATTAGCCGACGGTCGGATAGGCGCCACGTGGTGATCGAACGGCTGGGATGGCGGCGCGACTCCTCTCTTCGTCCCTTCGGCTCGATCGACGGTCGAGAGAGGGACACGTGGACGATCGAGTGGCTCTTGTGAATGGAGTCCCTCTCTCTCGGCTCTGACGGTCCAGATGGCTCCTCCGGATGATCGAATGGACGCTGCTCCTCCACAGATGAACGGCTAGGATTAGAACTGGAGCAGAGGGTGCATCGGACGGCTCTGGAAGATGGAGGAAGAACTCGACGCTGGCGAACTTCGCCGACTTCCTGCGTGCGCTCCGGTCCTCCTCAGCTGCTGCAAATGATCCGAACACGCTCCTGGTGCAGCCCCGCAGCTGATGACGATGGCCGATGTCCCAGCCGAGCCCTGGAGGGGCTCCGGCGAGGCCTAGCGGCGCGAAGCTCCGGTCTCAAGTGAAGAGAGGCTCAGGCACCTCTCTTTGAACCTGCAAAACAGCCAGAATGCTTCGCGGGTCGAGGGCAAAGTGCCTCGACCCAAGAAAGCAGGGTGAAGGTGGTCTGTGCGGTGTGGCGAATGAGCTCCGGCGAGGTGGAGACGATGGAACTCGACTCCCAGCTCCGGGGCGAGCTGGGTTGAATGAGCGGGCGTAGAAGGTGCGTGGGGATACGACGGAGATGACAGGGTGCTCCGATGATCGAAAGGGTACTCGAGATAGTCGGAATCAGGGAAGCACGGCGATGGGTCGATTTGGGCGAAATCCTAAATTAGATGAAACTAGAAGGAGCTAAGGTTACCTGGTGGCTGCAGTAGACTATGCTGGAGCTGCTCTTACTCCTGGTCCTTGCCTCAAGGGCCGTCTCCTCCCGAGGCTCAAGCTCTAGATGGTGGTCGGAGCACGGCGGCGAAACGCGGCCGGATCAATGGTCCTGCTCCTCTTCCTCGCTGCAACACCGGCTGGGGCAAGCTGTCACCTTGCTCGTCTCGATGGAGCTCACTGGAGAGAGAGTGGATAGCCAAAGATGAGGTGCGGAGGCGGCGGAGGTCGGGATATATATATGGTGACAGGTGCGATTAGGGTTGAGTGGAGACAGCGATGGAAGGCGTTGATTTCATGGCGAAAGATCGGGCGAGGATGAGGGATGATCGGCGAAGAATCCGGGCACGGGGTTCGCGTGGGAGACAGCCTGGAGATGCGTGGAAAAATCGGCGAAGGCGGGGCGGCACGCATCTTCCAGAAAAGGAAGGAGTCCGCGGGGGAGTTGACCGGGGTCAACAATCCCCCGTGGACCAATCAGAAGCTGCCACGTGTATTTAATCTTTGTTTATTTATTTTAAGGTAGAAATAGGCCGAATTAAAGAAAACTCAAAACATGAAATGTTTTTCTTTTATTTTTTTCTATTTTTTGGTGATTTTTAATTAATTTTTGGAAATAAAAATAGGGTAGCTATGTATATAGGTATATGTACACTATATGGATTTTTATTTTTGATTTTTTTATTTGTTATTTTTATGTATTTTTATGCTCATTTTGTATTTTATTTATTTACATCATAAAATATGGAATAAAATGGTATTTTTATTTTATTTTAATTATTTATACACAAGGGTGAAATAAATAATTGTATACATTTATATACATGGTATTTATACAATGTATTTTTGTATTTTTCATTTTGTAATTTTTATTTGATTTTTGTTTTGTTTCTTGTTATTTTATGTATTTACCATATGTAACATAGAATATTTACAAAAAGTTTTAGAAAATAATTTTATTTATTTATAGGGTTAAATAAATAAAGGATGATGGTCTACACATGGTGAAAGGGCATTTTTGAATTTTTGATTTTTAAATTTTTATTTTGTTTTTTTTTAATAAAATATACACACAATATGTACAAGCATATTTTTGGGTGAGGAAAATATAATTTTATGTATTTACAGAAGTATATACACATGAGCTCCTATCTCCCTCTACTTTGGCTTTTATGCGGTCAGGCCCATGCTGAGCCCTCCCTTGGGTTAGGTTGCTCAATATTTATTCTAAATATTTCCCTCTTTTTCTTTTTGCTCTTTATTCTTTTTATTTTTGCACAAAAACATGCTAATTATAGGTTTTTACACAATGCATGCTTTTGGTAATTATTTGTATTTACACATATCTACATGTATTTGCAAAGGTTTTTGTAGCTAAAATAGAAGAATAAAGAGTGATGAATGGGTATTCATCATTGGTCAGCAGCCATTTCTGAGTTTGGATTGCTTGAGAATAAATGGTTAGCAGAGAAGTATGAAATAAGACAGAAATGGATAGATGTATATACAAATGACACATTCTTTGCTGGGATGCGTAGCACTCAAAGGAGTGAAAGTATGAACTCATTTTTACAAAATTCTATTACTAAACAAAACACTCTTTTAGAGTTTGTTTCTAGATTCCAGACAGCCATCCAGAGGTTAAGAGAACGTGAGAATGATATGGACCATGATTTAAAGACTAGAAGGCCTAAGTTAAGAACCAAATGGACTTTGGAAGAACAAATGGTTGATGTTTATTCGAAAAGAATTTTTTACAAGTTTCAGAAAGAGTTGAAGGAGTTAATGATTTTAAACGTTCGTGTTTCTGAAATAAAAGATGGATCGACATGTTACAATGTTTCATCAATCGATAAGTCTGTTAGAGATAGAATAGTTACTGAAATTCATCAGACTGATTATCTATCTTGTGAATGCAAAAAAATGAAATTTCAAGGAATACCATGCAGGCATTTACTTGCTGTTATCAAGTTCAGAGGAGATTCATTTCTTTCAAGTTCTTTTATCATGCCCAGATGGACCAGGAATATTAAGAGGTCTGGTAATTATCCAATCTACAACCAAAATCCCCAACATGAAAGGTCTGGACAGTTAAATGATATATGTTCTCAGGTTGTTGCTGAAAGTAGCGTAGAATATGATGATATTTTCTTTCTCGTAAAAGCAAAGCTTCTGAAATTGCTCGAAGAAGTTCAAAGTTTAAATTCAAAAAAAAGATTATCAAATGTATCACAGGATCAATCTCATTTGGAAAATCATGATAATAATAACCATGTACTTGTCCCTGTTACTGCAAAAACAAAAGGTAGTGGAAGGGGAGGAAGACCAAAAGGTTCAGGCAGTCGCCGAATTTCTCAACAAGAATTAAAAAGGAATAGAGGCAGACAATGCAAAGCTTGCATGAAGTATAATGTTGGTCATGATTCTAGGAATTGTCCTTCAAACAAGGTTCAAGCAACTTCAGACTGGTATGCAGTGTTAACCAGTTTATTATTTTTATTTTTGTTTATTGTTGATATAACCTAAAATTTTCTCTGCAGCGATGATTCAGGACAGGCAGATTCACAATAAATATATTGCAAATTACTTAAATGCGAGGGGGTATATTTTTAACTAACATTTTGGTTACTTTATAAATTTTTATTCCTCTATTTAGCTTTAATATTTTGTTATTACAGAGTTTAACCAGTACAACATATTCAGATATCACATACATAGTTGTTTTTATACAATATGTTAAATTTACTGATGTATTCTGCTTTTTCTTTGCAGGATCTTATTGATCAATCTGGAAGAGGTCATAGTTGCAGCCATTTTAAAATATAGACCGATGTTTAAAGTCACTTTCTATTTATAATTTTCCATATAACAGTGTGTTGACTGTTATATATTTATTGTATGATCTGATGTTACTCAAACGATTGGTAGTTATTATTGTTTTCATGTGATGAGTTTTTCTGAAAACATTTGAATGTAATATATATGACTGAATTAGTCAGACATTGTATGTTCCATATTGGGTATTGTTCAGTATTATTATATCACAAAAAGTTTTGTGGTTGTCAAATGACACATCGTTTGGACTGAAAAAAATATTAACAAATTATATATAACTCTTCGAAATATTTGTTGGTAATGATTAAGTTACCAAGTTAATGAAAAAAGATTATCTAAGCGACACAACGTTCATAAATTAATGTAAAATAAATTAATTTATTGTATAATACGATACATTATTGTGCATAACAAAATATTTATTGTAATATGTAGTTAATTTATATATGAGGTGTGATTTATGTGGATTTATTTTGTTCAGATTTTAACGCTATCTGATTATTTGATGTTATTTTCAAATTTAAAGGAATATATTATTTTCTAAAAGTTCTACATTCTAATTAAGTTAATTCTACTTACCAGATCCATATATCCATAAGATTGCAAGTCAAAAGATTATACAGATATCAATATATTTAAGACCATTATAATGCATTCATTGATCTGTATATTTGATATCCCATTTTGAACAAAAGCATTTTTTTACATGTTAACACAAGATTGTTAAAATGTAAAAACGATTGTCTTCCATGTAAAAAATATTATCTAAGTGAAACAATGTTCCCAATTTAATGTACAATAAATGAACATATTGTATAATAACATTCATTATTGTACACAGTAATTAACTTTTTGTAATATATAGTTAATATATATGAGGTTATACAGATCCATAATAGTCGAAGTCAGAGGATTATACAGATATCAATATATTTAAGACCAATATAATGCTTTCATTGATTTGTATATTTGATATGTATAATGATTTACATATAATGGATAAATATCAAATATTGATGTTTTACATTGATGTGTCAAACAATCAATATCAGTATTGAAGTCATGTTTCAGTTATATGCATATTACAATCAGAAGAACATCACAAAATACAATTCATGCACAAAATACTTAAAAAAGACGTTACATGGCTGAATTATCTAAGGTAAATAAATTAAACTAAACAACATTGTTCAGCATTCCATGAAATACTTATAAATACAACATTGTTCCAGGAAATACTTCTAAACACAAAAAACTAAATATTGTTTCAGGAAAGTAAATTTCAACACTATTAAACATATACGAAATATGTCTTGACGTTGTCTTGAAAACAACATTCATCATCATCTCTCAATTAATTTCCAGCTTCATTGTCAACGTGTCCGCATGTCAAAAGAGTACATGCAATTTCTGCCCTGAACCTTGGAATGTCCTCAAAGCTGAAGTCCAAAGCCCTTCCTTCACACAAGTATTCCATTGTCTTCATCACGTAGACACCGCAATCCAAGCTGTGAGGAGGTTGTTGCGGGTTGTCAACCACATATATTATATCCCAGTCATTCATTGTTTCGTCCACCAAGACCATGCCAAAGCATTCGCACATCCATCCATGCTAAAAAAGATATTGTTAAATTCCTTTATAACCAAAAGATTGTTTTAATGTAAAAATGTTGAAAATACACATACCCATTTTTGTACATCCTTTTTGTGAATTTTTGATCCTCTCATTGAGTTATATGCATAGAATTTCCTCGCCGTGAAGTCTGTGACCAGGAGATGCCAGTGATTCTTGGTGTGTATAACTGTGAAAACCTTAGATAATCCAATCAGCCTTTCATCATCCAATTCATGAAGGCCGTCCAGATGGTTCAACTCTTCCTTTGTAGCTCTATCAATCGTATTTACAAAATATTGCTGCATGATGAAGATGTAAGTATTATGTTATATTATTAGAATTACATGACATTGTAGTGACTAACCATCTTGTAAATAGGTGTGAATAGGAATGGCATTGTGTCTCCGGTACAATATCTATGTCGCAGAACATCCATGAACATTTCCAAAATCTGTATTCAAAGTAAATGTATCATCTCAGTATTTTTTTAATATTTAAAATATGAAATAAAATTATTTGATTACGCTATCTTCAATCATTTTTTCATATAAAAAATGATATATTTCTTTTCCCTTGCAAAAGATTCCAAGCGGTGTGAAGTATGTGGCGTTAAATCTGCAGGTTTCATCAAGAAAAGATTAAAATGTAATTACATATTTATTTAAAACATAAAATTCTATCTTAAATTCTAACTTACTTGTCTGCCGGGTCTCTTAGAAAGTCCTGAATCAATCTCCTTTGATCCTCGCTTATGTTTTTGTATCCGATAAAGTCAGTTGCCGGATCACATAGATACTGTAAATTGTAGTTACACATAAGATTTAAACAAGTATTTATTATATCTGTAATTATTTAATATTTATTCTCAAGAAGATCTATAAATCATTGCATGATAAAGAATTAAGTCCCAATACACACCTCGTGGTCTGTTTCACTGGGAATAATTTCTCTTGTATCCCGGGCATCTCTTTTTGCTGCATTCCGCTCTTTAACTCTTTTAGTCAATGAGCTAGGATGCACTTCCGATCTCTCCTTCCTTTTCTTCCTCGGTGCTATCTTATTTTTCTCTGTTACAATGGACTCATGCTCCCCAATACCAAGATCAAAATATGGAATAGACTCTTTCTTGGTTAAATTAATTTCAGCTTAATGTTCTGCATCCATCTTTTGGTCAATTTCAGATATGTTTTCCACCACAAGTGTATTTTTTTGGGCATCAGCTTCAGTCGCATTCTTCTCTCCTTCCATTGTCATAATCTCATTGATTTCTCTGTCAGCTTCAGCTGGTGTCTCTTTTCCCAGTTTGCCTCTCAGTTCATCA
This sequence comes from Ottelia alismoides, assembly GCA_037367405.1. Lineage (NCBI taxonomy): Eukaryota > Viridiplantae > Streptophyta > Magnoliopsida > Alismatales > Hydrocharitaceae > Ottelia > Ottelia alismoides. The sequence continues at coordinate 153,845 of JAZKJV010010087.1, forward strand.
TTCTCTTCTTCCAACCTTCTTAATTGAATCTCGTAAGATGCAATTTTTGCATCCTTATCATTGTGCATATCACTCAGTTCTTCGACTAGCTTCTGCAACCTGTCAATTTCTTTTGAAAAATCGTCACACATGCATTGTTTCTCAGACCCCTTTCCAGCTCGAATGGTAGTCTCTTGATTCAGACTTTTTACAATTTGAAAATCTCCCCTCTTGTATCTCCCTCTCCTTGCAGGTCCATCTTCTGGAACTTTTATTCGGGCGCGGAGGTTTATCTGTGGTCTTCTAACGGAGAACCCGTATTGAATGAACCTTTCATACGGGAAAACATATTCATCTGATCCTATTTTGAATATCTCATTCTTTTGTGGGTTTAAACCTCCTAAAATCTGATATATTTGAAGTATAATAAGTTAACTATCTATACTTTAAACTTCTAATATTTACAACAATACACAATATATAGTTTTATCTAGTGGCATATAATATTGCATACCTGTTCATTGGTGAGTGAAGCTATCCTTCTCGATAAACCTTTTATTGAGCCTGCCCATTTCCGTATTCTTGGACGTAGATCTCTGTTGACGACAAGGTCCTTGCAACAGTATTCTAACATCCATACCTGGCATAAATTTAAAAAATCTTGATTAGTTTCAAACTATATTAATAATTATACAAAAACATGTCTACTTACGTAGAGGCATGCTACACATCCTGTGAGATATCCAAGTGTTGTTCTCGACGATCCTTGCCGCCTTTGATTTATTCTATGCCGCACATCTTCCATGTTGAACAAAAGCATTTTTGCTACAGCATCTGACCAGTTGAAAAATCGGGTATCTTCCAAAGATTCTACGTAATGGAGTAAGTCTCGTGGGAAAGAGTACCCACAGTCTGGGAACAAGAACGTCGAAAACATGAACAATATCAAGCAAGTCACGTATAGAGCTACCGAGTCATCATCATCTCTATCGTAGAAATCCATCAAAATATTGACTAATTTCTTTCGATTAAAAATCATCCCAGCATCAAATATCTCTTCTGAGATATAGCTCTTCCACTGTAGGTGTCTGCCTTTAACAGTCACTATAAATCCCGTGCTTGGAATCCCTAATATTTCTCCTATGTCTTCGTCTGTGAAGTTTAGAACCCTGTTCCCCAATTTGAATTGTCGTCCTCCTTGATATTGTTCTACAATCCATTGAAGATTCCTCCTTTGGATATCAACCTTCCCAATGTTTATTAATTTAGAGAATGCTGTCTTATTAAGAAGACTTTGTTGCTTTGCTGTTGGTCTATGTGCATCTATGTATTGAACAAAATGCTCTATAAAGCATCGGTGCTGGATATATCCCTTACCTTTAAAGAAGTATACATATAATTCTATTAATTTTACATACAACACTCAAAACAGATGTAACAACTAGAAAATACAAAAATTTATAAAGGGATATATAATATCTATCTTACTGCCATATTTCTCTGTCATGCATTCTTCAATATGCTCATCTTCTTTGTCAGTTGTTTTTCTCAGGCCTTTACCCATCACTGTAACTCACAAATAACAAATACATCATATTAATAGAATATGTGTAATGATATTATTTGAAAATACATTCATGTACCTTTCATCACCAATGAAGTTGTTCGGTTTGAATCAGCTTCTTCATTCACTCTGTCCTCATCGGTAGAATTTCCTGTTAACTCTTCCTTCATATTTCTTGGCCCCCTAATTTCTTCGAAATCTGATTCACTGCTGCTCATTTATACAATTTTTTCATTAAGATTTCTTACACGTTAACACTAAATGATCTTATTGTTAAATTTTTTTCCTTAAGATGCCTTAATGTGTAACACTTAAACTAACATTTAATGTATGCATGATTAACTATAAATTTATACATCAGACAATGATCTTATTGTTAAATTTTTTTTCTTTTGCTTTCGACCATCAGTATAGATAGGTTTTATTGTTTACATGATTTTGTTACTGTCCTAGTTTAACAAAGTAAATTGTAAACATCAATTAATAAATCGTTCAATTAAAAATCCATCATTTGCAAATAAAAGATAAACAAATGGTATAAAAATCTACATTGTTCAGTTTCATTTTATACGTAGTCATTTTTTTTGAAATCAAATACTAAGATATCTAATCAATATAGCATCATAGAGGGATATCTGACCTGGATGTCGTCTTCTCAGTATCGTTGTCTTCCTGCCTTTGTCGTCGTCGTTCGAAGACGAGAAACACCCTAGGGTTCTTGAGTCGCTTTGCCTTTCGCGGTGGAAGGGAACTCTGTTTCGCTCTCCTTCTAACCGATGGCGAAAATCACGGTGTTAAAGTCCACCTATTTATTACTTAGAGTTATTTAAGTAAATATATTTATGTAGCTGTATAAGAAATAATTAATAATTAATTACATTAGCTTTGCTAAAAATAGAAACATGTTTTTCCCAAATATTCCTATACCGTCAAATTTCAAATTTTTTTCCGCCATTGTTCATTCGACTGTCAAATTTCAATTTTTTTTCTGCCATTGTTCATTCGACAACGTCTGCATCTTCTTCACGGTTCCAGGTTTTATTTCTTTCGTCAATCTTCATCCTTTTCCAATGCTATCTTTTTAAAAATATTAGAGGATCATTCTTATTTACATCGTTGTTAATACATAGTATACAGAGATTTATTAAAAAAAATTTTATTTAAATTTAGAAAGAAAAATTTTGTAGTATGTCATGCTAATTGAATCTATTCAAAAAGTTCTCGTTTATCAAAATTCAATATGTGGTAAGTGTTTTTTTTTGTCTAATAGATAATGTAATCTGTATACTAAATAATGAAAATTCATAACAAAAATACAATTCTTTATCAAGTACACGATATATTATATAGAATTATTCATCCTCTAAGTAATCGAAGATCCACATTCTTATCAGTTAATTGGATATATTATTTTTTACGTTACAAAATTTATCTAATTGCTCAATATTTTATTTTATCGGTATGTATTGTAATATACGTGATATAATATACATGTTGGTTGAGCATTGATTTAGATTTTTAAGATATATATTGTATTTTAATATTTTAAATTGTAAATATACGTCAATTATAGTAAACTAACGCACTCATCAGTTGAGGTTTCAATCTTTTTTTCTATTTTTATTTACAGTGTTAAGTATTTTCTTAGAAATATTTATTTTTGCTACTGGTAGAAAAAGTTTCAGTTTTGGTATGCATATATTGTTGTTTATTTTGACATATTGTAAATGGGAGAGACATATTTCATATAAATGCTTATTATTGCATTACAATTTTCAACAATCTCTTAAAAACAGTGATTTTTTTGTATACCTTTGCAGTTTATTGTATTGTATGTTAATCTTTAGTAAATTTGACCAATTTAATCTAAACATACCGACAATAACATTTTCCAAAAAGCATGTTATTTTCGATTTTTTCCTATATTACCAACATTTAATTCAATATATATGTTTTCTGTGTAATGTGTTATACTGTAGAGTATAGTACATTATGACACTATATCTCATTTGTCTGCTAGACAACGTAATCCAATCCACAATTATTGTAAATATGGAAGAGTTAATTTTGTATTCCTTGTTGTTGTTTTGTATAATAGTCCTTATTTTTGTAAATATTAGTAATTTAAAGAAACACCTACATCTTAACAATTTTTGGGTCGTCCATTTAAGGTAATTTTGACTTATAGTGTAAAGTTCTGTTAAAGGAATTTTTCCTTTTCGATATGGTTGTACAAATTAAAACATTAGTGTGAACGTATTGTGTTATACTTTGTAATATAGTAATTGAAAGAGTTATATGTTATATAAATTTTAAACATTTCAATATATATGGAAAGAATTTAAAAATGTCATGACTTTCTTTTGTATTATTCTGCACTGTATTATATTGTGTGCTGTTATATTGTAAATCATAGTAATGTAATATATACATACCGACAATTGCAGTTTCAAATATGTATGCTCTATTCTAGATTGACTAATTGTTCCAACATGTAATATATTTTGGTTTTTCATTATATTGTGTCATACAACAAACATATATTATATTCTAAAGATATTTGTCATTATAATGATATCAATTGTATTTCAGAAAACAATTTTTAATGTATGTCAGCATCTATTTTGTATTCCTTTGCACCGTATTGTATTGTAGTATTTAATTTTGTAATTGGCAGTAATTTTATTTAACACAACGACATTGATAGTTTACAGGATGTACGTTATCGCTAAGTTTAAAAATTATTTTAGGAAAGTTTTTTAATACTAATTTGAAGTAATCATAGAAATTTTTGAATATTCGAATCGTTTTAAAATATTTCCTTCTTTTGTTAGGCGCTCAATCTCCTCCTAAAACTTAGCTAATTAGTTATTTCGAATACCACTCTTAGCTTTTCTTTGGTGGTTTTAATCTCATCCATTTGATCTTCATCATACGGTCTTTATGAGTGGCTTTCCTAGCACTCAGGAAAGGTGCACCTCATTGGAAGGGCCCTCCTTATATATATACATATACATAAACAAAGTTCATGCATGTCCAAATATAGACCGGAAAAACATGAATTTTCGTTATGTCCATGTATGTACATACTAGTAAGCATGGACGGATCTAGAGGGGGGCATGGAGGGGCACATGCCCCCCCTAGATTTTAAGATGTTAACTCTGTATTATTGATATAATATTTTGGTTATAATATTATTTTGATTTTCATATACTAAATGTACTTATAAACTAAAAAATGTGTAACTTCTTCGCTCAATTTGGATTTGCTTTATCATCTCTCATGACAATTCTCCCCTATGTCTCTTCCCTATCAGTCAAGATTTTTTTTATCAGACTCGACTGTTTCATCAAACTGGGTGGATTGTATACTACCTTCGATCTCATCAGTTCGATCGGTTATGTGGAAGTATAATTAGAAATTAAAAAAAAAATAATTTGAATATTGATCATGTTCGATTGAAGTGGACTAGTCTGACTCAAATTGAACCGGTATAGAGAATTTGGATATTATTATTTATCGACAATGATTCAACATGAACATCCTTAGTGCTTAAATATGGTTTCCATGATTTAGAATATCAGTTCCACTAGTGTGAATGGTAAATTAAGCTCGATCAAATTTTTTGAGATTGATACAAATGATGAAGTTATGAATACTCCAACCGATTTGATCCAACAATTAAACTTGATTAAAAATAAAATTAGTGACTAAATGGTTCACCGTTTGGTTTGGATTTTGAAAAATACATTCCCACTATTTCTCCATATGTCTCTTTTTCTTCCCCCTCCCACTCATATTTATCACTATTTTATGACTTTATTTTTTATATTATATCTATTTTGACCCTATGCTCCATGTTTAAATTTAGATGTTTTTGTGGATTTTTCTATAGATCTTTTAGATTCATTTTATGAAAATATTTCAAAATCTTATTGCAAAATATGGTTTGTCCAAATTTATAATGGATATATATATGTATCCAATGTTCAATCTTACGATTTTATAGATTTGTAACAAAATGGAGGTGTTTTTCAAAAAGTAGAAGTAAAAATCCCCAACACCTGTCACACTCGTAAAAAGTTAAGAAATTTAATTAAATTGACATTTTTATCTTGCATTATAATTTCTTCAAATTTTACTCGGTAATATTACAATCAACATGTAAATAAATATTTTACTTTGTGCCCCTTCGGTAAAAAGTTTCTGGCTCTGTCCTTGCAAGTAAGCGCATAAAATACATGCATGCACTACCTAAGAATGCATATTAATTTACATAAAGAGGAATAAAACTCTTTAAGTTTGTCCTCATCAATGTTAAGTTTAGCAATGAGTAGAGAAAAAAACTTGAAAAGACAAAATATAACTATGTTTTTATGTTTATTCGATTGAATTTCGATGTGTATTATTGACTTTTGCAATGGACATTATTTGTTATTAACATCATCAGATATAGCGATTGTTCTTCTGATTATTTGTTTTTATAACCCTTTTATGCAGTATTTTCTTGAAAGTTTTAATATTATATACATATACATTTCAGGGAACATCAAATAATGTGACATCTTTCTCTTTAATTAGGAAAATCTTCCATCTCATTCATTTATTTTTAATCATGCGGATAAAGTTAAATACCATATTGATGCTAATTATTTAATTGATTGAAAATCTATTTTGATCAATAATATATTCAAAATATAGAATGTAACAATTATGCAAATTTGAATTATCTCCATATTCTATTTCTGTTGAAAACTCGAATTCAATCTTAAAGGCGGAGAGAAGCAGCGATGGGAATGGACTGCTCGAGTTGCACGATGGTAGACAACACACATGTGAACGGCCAATGATCAGCAATGCACGGTGTGGCCCTCCACCTCCTCTAAAAGATCCTCGTTCTACACTGTCTCCTGCTCTCATTACCCACCACCAGTGAAGCTTACCATAATCATGAAGGCAATGTGAAGGTCGCCACCATCATACAATTTTTTTAGGAAAATATCAAAAGTCATTATCTTGAGGTTGCAGAAACAAGGTGGTCAAAAGAAAAAACAGCCCCAAAAAAGAAAAATTCACACGGCAGGGGCAATATAACCGACTAATCTTCAAAGGGAACGAGAAAAAGGAGGTCCAAAGTCAAAAAGGAATCAAAACTAAGGATCCCAAGTTTTCGTCAACCTCCAAAAAAAGTCCTTTACCAGCAACCACATGCATAAGATAGCGAGTCGCTCCCAAAAGACAGTCATAAAACCAGATAAGCACCAAAAAGACCGCACAACCATAAGAGGTAAGACATAAACGCAACAATCGGGAATACTTTCCCTCTCACTAGTGAGGAATGTGGATGGAATCTTTGCAAGTCCAAAAGATCCTCGGCCCTTTGGAACAACATTAGTTGAACTTGTTATCAAGACAGGCAGCACTACATGAGTGAAAAAACAAGAAAAACAAAAAACCAATGATAAAGCGAAAATGCAAACAAGAGAAGAAAGACGCCCTAAGTCACGATAAAAGTCAAGGATTTATCCAGAATGATGAGGCGAAACATTTGCCTAACGCACCAAACAAATCTGAGCCGCCTCCCGAATAACATGATATCTCATGATCGGTATGTTGTGAAAGTCTTTTTTGCATCGAGCCTTCCAAATCGACCACCAAATTGATCCCTTCATGGATATCGTAGTCCAAGAGTCAGTGAATGAGCCGAGTTGCATACAACATCGAAAAAAGCATTAAATTTTATTTCACTTGAAGGCCAACCACGATCTTTTAAAATACTTTTGGTAAAAGAGCAATTTTGGAAAATATGAGTATAACTCTCGAGCTCACAAAGGCACAGGTGACATCTATTTGCTAATGAAATATTAACTTGAACAATAAATCTTGAGTTAAGTGCTTTTTATGTGAGAGTAGCCATAAGAACTAAGAAATTCTCAGGTCAAAAAATTTGACCACAACATTTGGTCGAATTTAGATCTCATGCCCTATTGACAAGAAGCAAGTAGATTTGCTTATTAATATTGTGAAAATATATTGTCTGTAAGGATGGGAAGTGACAATGATCAATCTTGTCAAGTTGAAGTTTAGCCAAGATCAAAAGAAGTCTTTCTCTCAAAGATTGTACATGATGGATGATCCCCAGCGGTACTCTATTCACCAATTGCTTGATCCAATTATTTCTGGCATCCAAAGGAGACAAGTCTTTCACCACTATGGAATTTTTATTTTGGATAGCTTCCATAAGGATTGTACAAGGTTTTTTAGTGGAGGCTCACTGTCAATCGAGTCTTTCCAGAGTGATGTCAAATTTCCTACACCAAGCTTTTTGGTAATCACAGGTTGCAAGTACTTTGTACCTCCTAAGAGGGCTCTCCAAACTGGTGATAAGGAATGGCTCATTTTCATAGTTAAATCGATGGGTCCCCCACAATAAGAGCAAACACTAATTAAGTTTGACATTCAAGATTTTTTATGATCAACAATCTCCATGAATGATTTCGATAATAAGGAATTATTGAATAATCGTAAATTAAGAATACCCCATCCATCCAAAATTTTTGGGCGCGTCACTTTCTTCCAAGAAACCCTAGCACGGTAAGTATTGGTGGTGTTGACATTCCAAAGAAATCTTCATCTAATCTTATCAATCTTATTTACGATCGAGGTCGGCATCTTAAGACAAGAGAGGAGGTGTGTAGCTAGAGGTGTAAGGGAGGAGTTTAGTATGCAAACACGAGCGGGTAGTGGCATCATTCTCGATTTCCATCCCTAGAGTTTGTAAGCAAACTTATCAATCAAGATCAACAATCCTTACTTTTAGGATTTGTGATGGATAACGGGAAACCCAAATACATCAAAGAGAAAGAACCCCTACCCCAAATCAATTGTCGCTTAATAGCATAAACTTCGCCAAAATCAAGGTTGAGAGGATAAAATTCCAACTTGGAACCATTTATCTCAAGGCCAGAAAGTTTAGAGAATATCCTAAGGGTAGAGATATTCATCAAATTCTAGAAAGATCAATAAATCATCGGCAAATTTAATATTCATAATTGATGAAAGCATTCCCTTCCGAAAGAAGCCCTTACAGAGATTTTTCTCAGACAGCTTAGTGAGCATAGCATCAAGAACGAAAAGTGAATGAATGAAAAGGTAAGGGGATAAAGGGTCTCCTTGTCGAACTCCACGTTCTGGTTTCAAAAAACCCACCGAGGAATCATTCACTTTGAATGATATTATCGAGGTTTTAGAATAGCGTTTATCCAACCAACAAATTTTGAGTTTATGTCAGACGCCCGTAAAGCACCAAGTATAAATGGCCACCCTAGTGTATCAAAAGCTTTGCGAAAATTGATTTTTAGTACCAAAGCCTTATAATTTGAAGTAGACCAAGACTTGAGGATAGACGAGGCAACAAGAAAAGTTACTTTTGCATATCGACCTTTATTGAATGCACATTGAGTCAGAGGTATGTTTTCTCTAATATTCTCAGACCAACATGAAGATAGAATTTTTGACAGGATCTTTATTGGAAGGTTTATCATACTAATTGGTCTGTAGCTCTCAATAAGGTTTGGGTCCCCTTTTTTGTAAATAAGAGAGACAAGGGCGTTATTAAGGAAACACAGATCTTTGGCCTCAAAATTGTTATCATGAAGGTGACCTAACATATTCATTAAGTCTCCCTTTATTAGCGGCCAAAATTTTTGGATGAATTCGATCGTTACACCATTCGATCCTGGTACTTTATTTTTTTTGAATGATCGAATATATGCCTCGACCTCTGATAGCAAGAAAGGAGCCTCAAGGAACTCGATGTTTTTGTTTGGGGCCACAAGTGTTGCGAGAATGTTAATCGGATCAGAATCCCCATTTCCATTGTGAAAGAGTTTAGAATAGAAATCAGTGATTATCTCACTAATGTATGGAAAGTCGGTCGCTAAAGTTCCTTTCTTGTTAAAAAGAGCAGTGATCTGGTTACGGTTTGATTTGGCCGTAACTAAAATTTTGAGGAGGCGAGTGTTTGCGTTACCATCCCTTAAGTAGGTCAATTTGGCATGCTAATTCCAAAGTTTATATTCATCAATTCTTAGGTTTTCGAGGTTTTGATGCAAATGTTTGAGCTCCACAGTTCTGTCACAACCAAATAACGCCATCTCTCCTTCAATCTATGCTATTTGTTATTCCACTTTTATAATCTCCAAATTTATATCAGAGATGGATGCCTTACGCCAGGTCTTGATTGTAGTCTTAAGCCGTTTTATTTTGGCTGCCCATTTGTGGAAGGGATTATCTGAGTTAATCTCTTCACTCCAAGACTCAGCCACCGTCCTTCCGAAATTAGGTTTTTCCAACAAAGATTTTCCATTATGAAGATATCATTTTTTATATTGAATCTCCTACAAGATAGAAATAAAGGTTTATGGTCAGAGAATGTTTTTGGCAATGCTTTAGAATCATGATGGGTCACGCATCGATAAAGGCTTGGTTGGCGAGAATTCGATCCAATTTAGCCCCTGCGCCACAATCATTTGAGCCCATCCACGCGAAAATGGAATCATGATCTATGAACTCAAAAAGACCATAATCATTTATCCATCGATCGAAACTTTTATCATAGGATCTCAGTGGTGCGTAGGAAACATGCTCAGTTTGCAAATGAATCGGATTGAAATCCCCTAAAAATATGGTCGGTTTTTTATCAATGCCGATGGAGGATAAATCTTCAAGGATTTTTTGTCCATCCGCTGGAGGGCCATAAACATGGAAGATAACAAAAACCCATTGACAAATCTCCATTTAATCATCTTTATTCTATCATCTTGGCCTTAAAAACCCTAGTAAATGCGCGTAAATATGCTTAATTCGTGCATTTTATCATTCATGCATCACTACGTAAATAGTATATAAAATATGGTTTTTAAAGCTAAAATTATAGAATAAAGAAAAGAAAAGAAAAATTAAATATTGAAGATATTTTATAATCCTAAACCCCGAGACATAGGCTTCTTGATGACTAGGTCGACAAGGAATAAGTATGGGGAGATAAGGGCCAAAAACCAATAAAATTTCCTTTTATTTTATTCATTTTTATTCATTTTGGGACCTATTTTTAGTTCCACCTTTTATACTTCAAATAAATAAACTTTATAAATGAAAGTTGTAGATAATTAAATATAAAAAATGCAAAATTAATTTCATACAAAAATAATATGCGGATAAAAAGATAAGAAATGAATAAGATTCCAAAATCCCAACACCCCAGAGCCATATATCTCAAATAAAAACTCAAAATATATCAAAATCACTTTAATATATATAATTTTAATAATCTATTTAATGAAGGTGGTTTCATATTTTTTGGATTCATGATTTGAAAGTTAGATTTTGGACCCCTGTTGTATACTTGTATCAATTAAAATATTCATTTGATTATTATTCATTATTTTTGTAATTTTATATTTTTATAATTTTGTAAATATTATTTATAATATATGGGAATATTAAAATAGGGATAAAAACATAAATAAAATATATAAATAAAAATACTTGTATAAAATACATAGATGAATTATGAATAAGTATGCCTATATAGATAATACAACTATTTATTTAATTATATATAATACATCATAAAAATAAAATAAAAATATATTTAAGTGTATAAATATATAGACAAGTATACCTATATAGCCCTTAAAAAGCAATTTGTAATTACAAACCTCAAAAAAATAAATAAAAATCACCATAAAATACTTCAAAAAAACAATTTTTTTATTTTATAACCTAAAATTAATAAAATAATTTATTATTTTTATTTGATTTTACAAATACTTTTTGGAAGATTTTTTCTGGTTGGTCCACGTGGACCAACCAGATTATCCCTTTCGTTGACCTTGGTCAACTCTCTGACGGAGGTTTGCTTGTGTCAAATCTGAGTTTTTGTCTGTTTTCTCCGATTTATGCAGCTCGTATTTTTCA